>JAGFNQ010009801.1:0-155152 GCA_024364735.1 Boesenbergia rotunda | reverse complement strand
TATGAGTTCATCAAAGCATGTTAAACATCCAAGTTTCTAACATGCAGTATCAAGTACCTCAAGCATACTCTTCACATATTACAAATATTTTCAATGAATGTTTTCAAAACATTTCCATAATGGTATTACTTAAAAATACATCCATATCATATTGGGCCCTGTTGTGTACCAACTATCGCGCGGAACTATTGCGCGTTCCCTAATGAATTGGGGTAGCGAGCCACCAAGTCATTAGAGCAGGACCCTTCCGTCCTACCGGAGCCACGTTAACATGCACCCCGGATTTGTTTAACGACCCCCTTCCGAGTCGGGTACACAACTTAAAAGTAAAATACTTATCATGCTGTTACATATATGCTAAGGAATACTCCATATTTACTCTTATGGGACACACCACTCTTCAAGGGTGCTCTTGATCCCCTAGGATACACCACACATTCGGGTGCTCTTGATCCCATACTATTTGAGTATCCCTTCAAGCATTTTAACATATCACATGCAATTTCATAAGTGTGCCCCATGGGCTATAAGGCATGCTCATACATACATCATATTTCATGCATGTCCATACATACATCATATTTCAATACTTGTTCATACATGCATCATATTTCATACATGTTTATACATACATCATATTTCATACTTATTCATACATATATCATATTCCATACATGTTCATACATACTTTCATCATGCATCATATTTCAACCACTTAACCTACCTTAGACCTGACAAGCTTTGGTCACATAGGTCATACTCATATCGTAGGAAGTGGTAGCATGCTATCAATTAAGATTTCAATCAGACATCTCATTTAAAACACCTCATACATAAACATATCAAAGCATGCTAACAATTAAGGTTTCCTTATCAACCATTCCATTTAACACTACATACATACACATATGATCATCCCCAACCATAAACATATATCATAGGGTAGTTTGACCTTTACAAACCCTAGTCCTAGTGGGTTGGCCGAAACATCAAGAGTAGGGAAATATCAGGACTTTTGCATTAATCATTCACACATACATTTATTCAAACACCTCATACATAAACATATCATAGCATGCTAACAATTTAAGGTTTACATATCAACCCTTCCATTTAACACCACATACATATACATATGATTATCCCCAACCATAAACATATATCATAGGATAATTAATTTTCACAAACCCTAAAGTCTATGCCTTGGCCGAAAGTCCTATGATAGGGCAAGTTCAATTTTTGGCAATGAAATATTCACACAACCATCTATACAACACCTTGTATACACTATCATACAATATACTAAGCATGGATACATTATGTGATAATTCAATCCTCACTAACCCTAATTCCTAGGTCTTGGCCGAAACCCATCTAAACCCTAACCCTAGTTTCATAGGGTAGGAGTATCAAATATTCATACAAACATATATTCAAACACTTGATCTACATTCCTAAGCATGAATCCATTATAGAAAATCATAAAATCCCCAAACCCTAATTTCTATCATGCTTGGCCGAAAGTTGTAGGGCACTAAAACCCTAATTCTTGTTATCACACATGATGGAAAAATAACATAAATTCATACCCTAAGTTCCTAGGGATATCCTCATGCATCAAGAAGCAACCAAAGCCCATAAGTGGGTGGTGGCCGAAACTTTGTAGGGTACCAAACCCTAACTTTTGTTTTTCCAAAAATTTGGAAACATCACATATGAGTATAAAGTTCCTAGGGGTACTAGCATGCATCAAAGTATGATCAAAAGCCTTCTCTTGGACCCCCTTACAAGGAGTGGCCGAAACTTCCACTAGGGAAGTTCTTGTGAATTTTCCAAAGAACAAAACAAGCAAACATTCAATAGCGATTATGCCACAGGCGAGAGGATACTTACATCCTTTCGCTTGGATTTCTCTTTCTCTTACTCCGTAGGGTACCCTAGATTTGTAGGGCAAGTGAAAATCCTTTCCGAATCTTCTCTAGGGCTCCTTAGACTTAGTAGTGGCAAGAACCTTCAAAGGTCTTCTTCCTTCCAACTTTTCTAGGGCTAGAACCCTAGACTTGATTTTCGAAAATGAGAAGGAGAGGGGGAGAGGGTCTCGGTGGGGAAGAGTGAAGAGGAAGAAGAAAAGAAGAGAAGGAAGTTACTCCAACTTCCCCTTATTTATACTTTTCTCATGAAAAGACATGTCTCTTCACTCTTACACACTTAACAAGCATGTTTCTCATCCTCTCAACAAGAAACAATGCTTGGTGTAGTGGTTAAGACATGGAGAGTGCAACTAGGAGGTTCAAGGTTCAATCCTTGCCCCCTCCTTTTTATCACCTTTTGCACTAATCCATATCAAAGCCCATTAAGCCAAGCCCATCATGAAATTTCATAATATTTCATGTTTATGAATTCATAATATTTTCTAATATTTTTCCTGAATTCATAACATTATTTACATAATATTTTATAAATATTATTCACATAATATTTCATGATAATAATATTTCATGAATTCAATAATATTGCATCATAATATTTCATAATATTTCATGATACTACTTCATGAATTCCATAATATTTCATATTTATGAATTCATAATATTTCATAATATTTCATGATACTATTTCATGAATTCCATAATATTTCATATTTATGAATTCATAATATTTCATGATACTATTTCATGAATTCCATAATATTTCGTATTTATGAATTCATAATATTTCATATTTATGAATTCATAATATTTCCTAATATTTCATATAGGAAATTTCGGGGTGTTACACATATTATACGTTTTTCAAAAATTATATCTTTTCAAAAATTATTTGACTCACGCAATTAGACACAAGCCTCTTAGGACAACACTAAAGTTCTTTAAGGCACTTAGATAGAGTCAAACGGTATCGGATACAGGGGGAGTGATTTTTATTTTTTTTAATGGCTTTCGAAAACTACACTGTAAAAATTACTATTATTTGAAAATACTTTTCGAAAACTGAGCTTTAAATCGTTATCACTTGTGTTTTTCGAAAAAGGTTTATGTTGTAAAATTTATCTGTCTTGTTTGATTTTGATAAACCCTAAAGACACAGAGGAAGGTCCACTTCATAAGCTACAAGGACTCCTATCATGTGTCAACTTTAGGGGGAGTATAAATCAAACTTCTGAAATAATTTTGTTTAATTAATTGTTTTGAAATTATTAGATAATTTCTTTAATTTGAATCAAATCTTAAGACTTAGAGGAAGAGTACTTGTGGTCAACAAGCTTCCCAGGACTGGGTCAAGTTTAGGGGGAGATCAAATTAAAAGAATTATTGAATATTTCAAATGTTTTCATGCGCGGTATTTTCAAATCCTGTTGAAAACGTAAGAATTCTTTCAAAATACTATTAATTTTCCCAAAACAAAAATATATACTATTATTTTCAAAAACTTGAAATAATGATTAGCTTAAGTTGGAAAATTCTCCAGGACACTTAGGAAAATGTCCTTGTAGTCAACAAGGTTTCCTATGATTGTGTCAGACTGGAAGATAAACCAAATCAAGTATTATGACTTCAAAAATTTATACATTTTTCAAAATATACTCACTATTTTTCAGAAGTTCTGTGACTTATGCAATTATTTTTATATTTACTTGAGTTTGAAAATTTTCCAGGACACTTAGGAAAATGTTCTTGTAGTTAACAAGATTTCCTAGGATTGTGTCAGATTGGAAAAAAAACCAAGTCAATAGTATACTTTCTTATTGCATAATACTCTTCAAAAATTACTTATATTTTTCAAAGTCTCATCTTTTTCAAAAAGTTAGTACTTGCAAAATAGGTATAATATTTCTCAGAAAAACTTATATTTTTCAAAATATCTTTCAAAACTGCTCAATCTATTCTCTCAAAAGTACTTGCATGCTTCAAAGATCATATTCTTTAAAATATTTGTACCTTCAAAAATACGGTATTTTCTCAAAAATATTGTCTAAGTTTTCTGAGTTCAAAATACTTAAGTATTAGTTTTATGCTATGCTTTCAAAAATTTATACTAAGTCATTTCAAAAAGAACCAAATATTCTCATTGTTGGCGCAAGTATTTCTGGTTTTTTTTATGTATGACAAAGGGGGAGAGGTGTGCTTAAGTTAGAAATTTTTTTTTGGATTCTTACCAAAGGACCATTTGATCAAAATGTTTTTCAAAACTAAGGTCATGTTTTAGTTTGGTCCCAAGGATAGTAAGTTAGCCCCTTAAACCAATCTAACTTAAGTTATTGTCAAACATCAAAAAGGGGGAGATTGTTGATGCAAGTTGCATCAATGATGTTCCTCTTTAAGTGTTTTAATGTTTGACAATACACTTAAGTCAGTGATACATTGAACAGACAAAGGGGAGTAAGAGAGAAGTAACCAAAGCTGAAAAAAAGTCCTAGTTAATCTAGGCATCGAAACCCTAAGTCCCAGCGAAGGGCTGCTGGGCACCTAGCGAAGGGCTGTTAGGTATCAAATCCTTAAGACCTAGCGAAGGGCTTCTAGGTATCGTAACCCTAAGACCTAGCGAAGGGCTGCTAGGCACCTAGCGAAGGGTTGCTAGGAATCAAAACCCCAAGACCTAGTGAAGGGCTGCTAGGCACCTAGCGAAGGGCTGCTAAGCATAGAAGACCTAGCGAAGGGCTGCTAGGCACCTAGCAAAGGGCTGCTAGGAATAGAAGACCTAGCGAAGGGCTGCTAGGCACCTGGCGAAGGACTGCTAGGGAAAGAAGACCTGGCGAAGGACTGTTAGGCACCTGGCGAAGGATTGCTAGGGAATGAAGTCTCGGTCCAAGGGACTGAGCAACTTAGCTGAGCGATGACTAAGGACAGGAGTAGAGACGGGTCAGTGTTTGGGCGTCTCGAGGTCTGGAGGTATCGGATGCTAAGCAAAAGTCCACCCGAAGGACTGGGTGGCAACCGTCTCCTGAAAGGAGTAGGTGAAGGGCATGTTCTCTGGTATGGGAACTCGTGCCGGTTCGACCTAGGGTTTCGTGGAGATCCGAAGTCAGAACCAAGTCCTTAAGGCCAATATTATATGTATCTATGCTTTGTGGTTGTATATCTTGCAGGTACCAAGATTGGAAGATGTAGTAGCCTGCTGGAGGCCCTAAGTAGGGCGCCCCCAGTGTTAGGGGCACCCCCATGCATCCAGGGTGCCCCCAACAGCCAGAGCGCCCCCAGCCAATGAAGAAAAGCAGTTCTTACTGAAGCAGGCAGAGTAGGTGTCAAGCGGGGCGCCCGGAGCGTCCGGGGCGCCCGGGGCGTCCGGGGAGCCCGGAGCGTCCGGGGCGCCCGGGGAGCCCGGAGCGTCCGGGGTGCCCGGGTTCGAACCTGTTTATGCTGTTTCGTGTCAGAAATATAGATAAGCCTCCATGAGGGAGCTCGGAAGGTCCGGGGCACCCTGGTCAAAGCTGTTATCATCTGCGGCGAGATAGGCGCAGGGATAAAGTTTGACCGAGTCTTCCAGGGCGCCCCCAGCATTCAGGGCGCCCCCAGGAGGCCTATATAAGGGGCTTCGACCCCTCTGCTTCAAACACAACTGCTAAGTACCGTTCTGATCATTCTGACCAACGACAACGCGCTAAAGATGAGGCTATACGACCGGGAGGCTCCAGGAGGAGGTGCGCGACACTTCGGAGGTCCAGATCGGCTGACGCTTCGACATAAATAGTCTTGGTTTGATTTACATTCTGCAATTCATTTTATCTATCTTTCTGTTTGTAAATCAACTGTAAGACGGGTTTTCTCGACCTCCGGGAATTTCGGAAAGGAGACCAATAGTGGACTCATGCCGAGTACATAGGCCTTGGACGTACTGACCCAGGGGGTCGGGAACCAAGTAAATAAATCCCGCGTGTCATTGTGTATTGCTTTTATTTTATTCTTTATTTATCTTCCGCTGCACTAACGCTTTGAGTTCAAAACGAACTATAGTATTACGATAGTTTTACGAAGGTTTTCGCGATCGATATTCACCCCCCCCCTTCTATCGACGACACCGGTCCTACAAAACATTCGTTCAACTAGTCCGTGGAAAAATACGACCTGAGACCCCTCTACTACATTTTTATCTTTGTTAGCCATAGGGTCTCAGCTTTATAAATTTCTAAATTTGAGACCCACATTCGTGACAGTCTATTTTGGGTACATCAGTAACCTGATAGATCTTTTCACTAAGGCCCTTCCAACGAAAGCTTATAGGGATGTTGAGGGGATGGGAATCAGATGTATGACAGTATTATTGGTAGATAGTCTTATAGTATAAGTGGGTGATTGTTAGGATGTATACTATAAGCCTAGCTTTTATATGAACATCTATTTTGGAATAAGAATCACAGTGGTCATGTGTTCGCATTTTTATATTTGTTATATGTATGCAATTGTCCATTACTTCACATTGTAGATAATATGTTATGTGGTGTCACACAGAAGATCGTGTTATCGGTTCCTTGTAAAGTATAAGTAGTAGCTTACAACCAAGATGGATTTGGACAAACCATTGGAACGATTGTAGTATAATTTGGTATTAGTCTATTTTGACTATAGAATTACACTAATGCACTTTGTGTGTATTGAGCAGGTCCATTTTGAGGTTATTCGATTTATACTGAATAAATAATCGAACAAAGCCTTTGCTATTATGGATGTACATTCTCTTAATCCCGATATAATAACGGGCACATATACTTAGTGTTTATTTCTTTAATTTACCAATGGGTGAGAATTATTCGATAAGTCAATAGGCCTGGTAAATTGAGAAATAATATTATTTATATGGTGTGTCGTTGATTATAGAAGGAAACCGTGTCCTAATTATTTAAGCTGATGTGTCCTCTTGAGGAGCTCATAAGGATTATCATTTAAATCCTGCAGGTGGACTTGGTCCGACATGATAATGAAGTTGAGTGGTACTACTCCTGGTGTTATATGTTAATTAATTAAATTGTTAGTAATTTAATTAATTAATGGACATACGATATCTTAAATACGGGGAGATAATATATACATTATAGGAAGGAGCTCATATTTTACATATGAGATTGGTGCGGTAGTTCAATAATAACCCTTTAGTTGATTGAGTTATTATTAACGGATCGGGTAAAAGATCCGTTAGGAGATCATAACCAACTCATCCTTTTGGTCTCTATTGTAGCCTATAAATAGCCTCTTAAGCCATCAAAAAAAAACCTAGCTATCTATTTTTCTTCTCTTCTTTCCCTAGGGCGTGCAGCGCATCAAGAGGAGGGGGCGGCTCACCTTGAAGGAGGGAGCAATCTTCTTCCATTCCTTCTCTCCTTTGGTGTGCCGCGTAAGCTCTTGGCCTGAGCTAGTTGATAACTACCATTTTGCTGATAAATCTAAGCTCTTAAATCCAGGTTTTGATCCACTATTATATGCTTAAGTTTGCATTTACTTAAGGTTTCATGAATTCTTTCTATTTTGGCTTTTGATTCAAATCTTTGTATATTTGAGATATTTTGGCACTAAAATGTGAATCTAATTTTGTAGGCTTCAAATGATCATGGACCTAGATCGGATTGGATCAAACTTGAGTCAGAATTGGATCCGGATCAAGGTAATCAAGCATCGGATTAATATGGGTCATCCATTCAAGAGAACGGCTAGATCTGAGTCATCCGTCAACTTCTGATCAATCCAAGATCAAGATAGAGTTAATCAAGTCCATGGATCATGATCTGAAGTTTGGAGCCAAATCAGAGTCCATTTGACCGTCGGATCAAGTGTGGGGGAGTTTTAACCGTCCATTCAAGAGGGCAGAGAGATGTGAGCCATCCATTGCAGATCCGGTTCATCCCAGCTACAGAGAGGCAGATCTGACCGTCTGATGGAGATCTGGAAACTTTGGTTCAGATCTGAGGAGATCCGACTGTTGGATGAAGCCAGAACTATCTCAGCCGTCCATTCCTAACTATAAAAACTGCTTCTCCTTCCCAGATCTGGGTCGTCGTCGTCGCGAGGTCGCCGAGTCATCAGTAGAGTAGAGTTCATCGAGTTCTTTGTTTCTTCATGGTTTTTCCTAGTTTTTTTCTCAGATCGCGTGCGTGACCACATCAGATTCAGATCTTCTCAAGTTTCAGATCATCGAAGTAAGTCTTTTTGTTCAGTTTTGCTAACCATTTCTCGCAGCTGAGAGGAGCAAAGGGGAGGGTATCGCCGGAGTTCCATTCCACCGATTGCTTCCACTTGATCACGGGTTTTCATCGACCAAAGATGAAGGATTGTTAGGAGGGGTTCTCTGACGCTTTTGTCAAGGTTTTGGCTCGATCGCTAATCAGCGCGTCAAGAAGAAGAGTTCAGCTTCAACTACTGACTGATCGTGGTGACCGGATAGGGATGCATCTGATCGGTCCCGTGACCGATCAGAAGAGGACCTGATCGGCGGTTGACCAATCAAGAAGAGCAGAACAGCTAGATTCACAACAACTGAGCAAGGAAGTTTTTCTTCGTTGGTTTTCGAGCTAGGGGGTTCATAGCTTGACCTTTGTGTGAAGGAAAAGGGAAGTTTTGTTGATGATTTGATTTGATGTTTAATTAGGATAATATTTTGGTTCCAAGCATTTATAACTTCAAGTTGTTTAGTTTGTTTTCAACTATACTCCAATTCAAGTTCTTAAGAATATTTTGTTCTAATTTCCTTTATCCTGCAATTAGTTTCCTGTAGTTACTTCCTTGCAATTAGTTCTTAAATTTCAATTCATCGTTTGAATTTAATTGCTTAGTTGTTAACTAGGTTAAGTTCAGTTTCTGCAACTTCCTAAGTCATTTCTGCTTAGTTATGTCTATTTCATTCCGAATTGCTATTTCATATTTCATTCCTTATCACAAAAACCCCCATTTTATCTAGAAAACCCAAATCATCAAACGACAACAACTTTCATGCTCGAATTAAGCATTCACAACTAGTCCTTGGAAAAATACGACCTGAGGCCCCTATTCTACATATTATTTTGTTAGCCAAGGGTTTTCAGTTTATAAATATCTAAATTTGAGGCTCATTCGTGACACCTGTTGTGGGCCACATAACTAGGTCAAGCAAGGGAGAAGGTGTTGGTTATCCCTTCGCGGTTTCCAAGACAACCACGTGGTCGTATCTGAGAGACATCTCTATGTCCACGGATTAAAATTTAATCCGAATAGAGACCAATCCCTATAACGACCGACTCGTCGTTGTGTTAGTTAGTCCAAGTCACAACTTAGCCACAAAGGTTTTGTAACATTCCGGATTAGCTAACCGTGGAAAAGACGACGATTTGGATCGTCAGTTTTTGTGTTTATCTTCGGGGTCTAGTTAAATATTATTATCTAAGATTTCGAATCTAAATAATAATTTAACACACATAAAATGACAAGGCAAAGCATAATGACACAAAACAAATATAGCATAACGAAAACAGAGCCCGGGAGAATTATACCTCGCCGTTTACCTCGCAGTCTTCTATCCTATGACCCTGCCCTCTTGGACGTCGTGTGGGTGACGGTCTCCCAAGACGTGGAGTCTATTGAGGCAATCTGTGATCTGAAGTGATCATGTGTTTTGATGTTTGGGCAAAGGGTTTAAGTTAGGCTTTCTCTTGTGTACTAATATGTATATATGAGTGTGCAGGTTGTATAGGTTTACACATATTGACTTGGTTGGACGGCTTCAATATGGTGAAGGGTTGTATGGAAACAAGTTGGAGGCTTATGTGCACCCAAGCGACCTGATATAGCAGGGATGATGAGCCGAGGGGCACAGACTTCGAGGCGTACGTGAAGGATGGCATGGACACAAGCTGGAGGCTTGTATGCATCCGAGGGACAAGGGCCGAAGATGAAGAGGGCACGAAGGCAATAGTCAAGGCTGCTGGTGAAGAGTAGCTGAGGCAAGGGACATGAGCCGAGGGAGGATGACTCCAAGGGCAATTCGAGGAGTGGACCTGAAGGCACGCGTGGAGGAGGGTCAAGAGAGTGAGTAGGAGTGTTGTTGTAAGCTGGGCAGTCGACTGGGGGTTGTCCAGTCGACTGCCAAAACTCACAGTAGGTTCTGGACCCTGGACCAGTCGACTGCCATTTTGGCAGTCGACTGGTAAGTCACCAGAATTCAAACGTTGGGATGTCAACGGTCGAATCTGAGTGGTGCCAGTCGACTGCCCTGGACCAGTCGACTGCCAGCTGGTTTCCAGCCCGAGTTCTATTTAAAGAGGACTCGGTTAGGGTTGGTTTTCTCAACAAATCTTGTCTTGGTTAAAGACAAGATAGTAGTCTTTGTGCTCAGAGGTTTGCTTGGCGCTGTGGCGAGGTTTCTCCACCCACAAGGAGCGACGAGGGCTAGCCGGAGGTTATCCGGGGAGTGATCCACCGACGGATTCTTAGATTAGTCACCCGTCCGGGGTGGATACCAAGTAAATAGGTTTGTTAGCGTTTGTTCTTCATTGTTAGTTTTGATTTATTATATATTCCGCTGCGCAAACTAACTGTGTAGGTAGAAGAGACTCGAAAAATGCTATTCACCCCCCTCTAGCGTACCGGAAACGATCCTACAGTTGGTATCAAAGCAAGGACCGCTCTTGATCGGACTAACCACTGAGGGAGCATATGCTAGAGGAAGAAAGACAATGGAAGATAAGTTGGGGGAAGACATCTACACTCCACCGCCCTACGATCATGAAGACTTCAACTTTTGGAGGGCGAGAATCAAGACTTGGTTCATGATGGAGTGGGCATGTCGAATCGCACTTGAAGAGCCATATGAGATTCCAAGGGATAAGCACGGAAAGAGGCTTAGGCCTAGATATTGGAATCAAGAACAACAAGATCAATCCAAGGCAAACGAAAAGGTAATGACAATTTTAGTTAATCTTTTGCCTAACAATGTTTTGAGTTGTGTAGGTAAATATCAAAATGCATATGAATTGTGGAGCAAATTGAAAGAAATTCATGAGAAACCTATACAATCTCAAGAGTCCAAAGTCTAACGCCCGCCTTTTTCCCACACCTTATGGTGTGGTGAGAAAGCGGCGTTACGCTAAATATACATGTACATATAAAACATCTTAATGCAGCGGAATAATTTTTTTTTACACATGCTTTTAACCATGAAACTAATACATGAATCATCTACACATGCTTAAATTGTCATTCATGAACCTGGTGTCATTGGACATAGCATATTAACGACATGCATAGCATCATGATACAACCATCCCATAGCTTATTCATAATCATCATAAGTAGCAAGTAACTTATCCATAAACATCATGAGTCTTAAGTCATTCATTAGGCATAACCATCATAAGCATAGCATAGAATCTAAGGAGGCATTTCAAAACCCAAGACATGCGATATGTGTAAATAAAGAATCCTTTGCCATGTCACCGCCACACACACACATGTTCTTGCCCCTCCTGCTGCTTCCCTTATTAACCTCTTGCTTGATCTGCGGTATAAGAAACATAAGACTATAAGCACATAGGCTTAGTAAGACAATTTCCTACTCACAAAAATCCATACGTCACATATTCATAAACATGAAACAGTTGACATTGCATAATTCTGAACATAAAGTATAAACTTAACACATACATATCGTGGCATAATTCTTGACATCACCATAAACATAAACTTACTTATCATGGCATAATTCTTAACATACACATTTGCATAAAGCATGAATCATAAACATAAACATACTTTTCATGGCATCATTCTTAACATAAACATAAGCATAAGCATACTTATCATGGTATCATTCTTAACATGAATCATAAACGTAAACATACTTTTCATGGCATCATTCTTAACATAAACATAAGCTTAAGCATACTTATCATGGTATCATTCTTAACATGAATCATAAACATAAACATACTTTTCATGGCATAATGCATAACATTAATGAATGCATGAGTCAATTGCATATATCATAAGGATGCTTAATTTGAAAACCATAGTTATAAATACTTAAACATAATCATAATATCATAGGGGTCCCCGGCTTGTACCACATACATACATCATAAGCGCCCATCCCTAAGTAAATACGAGGTAGCTAGCCTCGACCTACTAGGGTAAGGACAGCTACGATAGTCCTAGAACCGAGGTGTTCTTAAGGTGCCCATCCCTGTTGGACAGCTGCGGTAGTCCCAGAACCATGGACAACTTCGGTAGTCCAGAACCGGGGCGTTCTTAAGGTGCCCATCCCTTGGACCCTTACTTCGGTCCGGTACAAGCCCATTCATAAAAAAGTAAAATACTTCACATGCTTCATCATTCATAGAACATTCTTAGCATAATCATAATCTTGTTTCATGAAACTTGTCATAGGAATACGAACAGCTGCGGTAGTTCCAGAACCGTGGACAGCTACGATAGTCCAAAACCGAGGCATTCTTAAGGTGCACATCCCTTAGCATGACATAAACATACTTAACATTTCATCATTCATACTTAACATCGTGATGCCTTAAAGGCATGATCATCCATCATCATTCATTATCTTCATTCATAAGGTATGTCATGCTTACATCATTTTGTCTTAGAGCCAAAATCATCATATTCATTCATCATCTTCATTCTTAAACATAGCATCCATACATATCATTCATAAAGCATGGCATACATACATGTCATTCACAAAACATGGCATACATACATATCATTCATAAATCATGGCATACATACATAATTAGCATCTTAATTCATAAAACATGCATGGTCATGGTACATGGGAAAACATGCCTAGATCTTTTCATACATGATACATTTCCCTAGGCTCATGGCACATGGTCTAAATATTTATGAATTATCATAGCACATGACCTAACCTACAAGTCATGACACATAAGCTAGGGTTTTAAGTGGCCTAAAAATTCTTCCAACATACTTAAACATGTACATACATCATAGTAACCTATAAACATGCATCCTTGTGATCTCAACCCAACCCAAACCCTAAACCTTGGGAGTTGGCCGAAAGTTCCATGGCATGAAGCTCCATCATTCAATCAATAGGAAGGGTTCAATGAGTAAAAGAACATCCATACATTACATACAAGATCATAGGGAGCCATCAAACCCCATAATTGGAGTTACCCCTAAATCCTAGCCCTACTTTGGGACCTTGGCCGAAACCCTAGAGGGTCACAAACACATGGAAAAAAAATTCCTATCATTCATCATTGGGATCCATTAAATCATAGGAAAACATAATAAACATGCTTGAAAGGATAGACCTCATCCTATCCATGACATGTTTACATGAGCCGAAACCCTAGGGAACTTTAGGGTGCCACAAACTTTCCCTAAATCATAATCTATGCCTTACTTATCATAATAAAACATTTAGGCACACAAAAGAGAGTTTACATCATCCCTAAGCCCAAACATCAACCTTGGCCAAAACCCTAAAGGCTCCACTTCATGGTTTTCTCAACTTAAATCTTAAACAAAAGTCTAAATCTTCATAGGCATCAAAGAACAATTATACCACAGGTGAGGGGGTCTTACCTTTCTTGATCTTGCTTATAAACCTTGAATAGAAAGTAAAAAGAAAACCTTCTTGTTCCTAGAACTCTCCTTAGCCCTTGTAGCCTTGTAGAAAGTCTTGGATCTTCAAGATGGAGTCTTCTTGTGAAGCTTTTCCAAGGGAGAATCCCCTTGGTGATTTTCGGCAAGAAGAAGGAGGAAGAGGGAGATGGGATTTCGGTGGGGGTGGAGGAAGGAGGAAGAAGAGATCTATTTATAATGCCCTTTTGTCTCTTCACAAGTGCCTTTTCATCTTCTTCACATGGTGACTCTTCACTTCCTTAAGCCTTAACCAAAATTCACTTCATTCTCTACTAGCACTCCCTTACTAGGTGAATTGGTTAGTGCATGCATGGTGTTACACTAGGTCCAAGGTTCAATCCTTGATGCATGCACTTTATTTTTATTTTTTTATTTTATTTTATTTTTCATTTAATTTCGGCAATGCCCCCTAAGGCCTACCAATAGCCATGCTAATATTCCTAATTTAAACCCATTTCTATTTATATTAAATTCTACCTAAAATCCACTAATAACCATGGTATTAGAAAACCCCATGTAAGGCCCATTAGCACTTAGCTTCTTATTCTATATCGAAAATCATGGATCATCATGCTACGGTTTATACTAGTGTCCCTATGTTCCTCGAGAATCTTTCTAGGCATGGTCAATATTTTTAAAGAAAATATTGAGAAAATTTTCCGGGTTGTTACACAAAGAGATGAGTCAAATGGTTCAAGAAGAAGAAAAAGGAGAAGAATTGACCATCTCATCAAGTGAAGTGGAAGAAGAAAGTGAGAGGTCATCTACCTCATCTAGAGAAGAGGAGGAGGTCACCACCTCAAGAATTGAGGGGGAGGAGAGACCCTCGTCAATGTCGGAACAAGAGGAGGCATCCACTTCATCCAAGGTTGAAGAAGAAGTCAACCTAGGCTCCACCTCCACCAAAGCAAGAGCCAAGGACCACATCACATGCTTTGGGTGCAATGGAAAGGGGAACTACAAAGACAAGTGTCCACTAGGTAAAAAGGAGGTGAAGTCCCAACTCATTTCAAATTCTTCTAGTTCTAACATGGATTGTAGGAACAAAGTGTTGATGCAGTCTGACCCTGATTGTTGTTTTGGTGTTAACATCGATTTTAGTTTAGGTGGATGATCATGATTATGATTAAGTCCTGATCGGGGATCAGGCATGGTATGGAAAATTCTAGCTTGGAGGGCTAGGTGTTGGTAAATCCTAACCTGGAGGGTTAGGTGTGGAAAATCCTAGCTTGGAGGGCTAGGTGTTGAAAAGTCCTAATTCGGAAGGGTTGGGTGAAAAGTCCTAGCTTGGAGGGCTAGGTGAAAAGTCCTAACTTGGAGGGTTAGGTGAAAAGTCCCAACATGGAGAGTTAGGTGAAAAAGTCCTGGCTTGGAGGGTCAGGTCCAAGCATGGAGGGCTAGGTTTGGAAAAGTCCTAATTCGGAAGAGTTGGGTGAAAAGTCTTAGCTTGGAGGGCTAGGTGAAAAGTCCTAACTTGGAGGGGTAGGTGAAAATTCCCAACTTGGAGGGTTAGGTGAAAAATCCTTAGCTTGGAGGGCTAAGGTCGATGAAACCCTAGTATGGAGGGCTAGGTAGGAGCCCCTGGATCGGTCTGGTGACCGATTAGGGAGTTGGCACGGTGCTCTTTCGTGGATCGGTCTGGTGACCGATCCAGCGATGACTAATCGGTCTGGTGACCGATCAGGGAGTATGTGTTTCACCCATTGGTTGGCTCCTGATCGGTCTGGTGATCGATCAGGGAGCAAACAGTGATGTTGAGTTCCCTTGCTGAACTGCTCCTGATCGGTCTGGTGACCGATCAGGATCACTGTGCAAATCGTTCTGGAGAACGATCCAGCATCGCAGGTTCCTCTCTATGATCGATCAGGATGGAGCCTGATCTGTCTGGTCATGACCTGATCTGTCTGGTGACTGATCAGGAGGATTCCTGATCGATCCAGTGATCGATCAAGAGGTTTGGACTGCGAAGCTTAGAAATCGCCCAATAAAGGGGTGGATCGGTCGGGTGATCGATCGACAACCTGGGATCGGTCTGGTGATCGATCCAGGAGAGTCCCAAAGAAATCATGATTTCTAATTGAGCGTTGGAGACCGATCAGGACGGAGCCTGATCGGTCTGGACCTAGCCTGATCGGTCTGGTGACCGATCAGGAGGCTCTCTGATCGGTCTAGTGACCGATCACTTTAATTCAAAATGCACTGTCTGACACTCTGATCGCGTCTGAGCGTATACGATTCTCTGCGCTTAACATCTGATACATGATTTCCTGCTCGATATGCTGTGCTAACACTCTGATTAAGCTGCAGGTGACAGGGAAGATTCAAACTCTCAAGGAGAGTCAATGGAGGCCTTTCCTTGGAGCAGGTTTGTCCATTTTCCATCTCAGGTTGCAACGGCTGGAGCTGCAGACTGGAGCTGCTGACTGGAGCTTGGCTGAGGGAAGCTCAGGAAGTCCAGGGAGAGCTCAGTGGTAGCTGGCGTTGGCAGGGAAGCAGTTGGAGACTGCAGGAGATGGTGTCACCTGGTGCTGAGTGGAGAAACAAAAGGGCGCAAGAAAGCTTCATTGAAGCAGGTGTTCGAAATACAGTTTCTGGCTTGAGTTCTTGCTGCGACTTAGTGTTGTCCACAACTTTCTTGCGTGTTCTGAAGTTCCATCACTTTGAGAAAGCTACTGCAATCTTGAAGCAACCATCTCTTTCTTAAGCACTTGGAGGAAAGAACAAGAGGCTTCGAGTCCAACAGCGAGAAGACACGGGGAAAGGGTTCTTGCGTGAGATCATCGCTGGGTGGAGCTTAGGAGGAAGCTTGTGTTAGTAATATGAGAGAAGTGTCCTAAGGCAATCACCTTATGATTGTAAACATTTATTTTAATAAATGATAATTCACTATTTGAGTATACATGTTTGTGTATTTGATTGGGATCTTAAACTCATTTACTGAATGTCCGCAATACAATTCACAGCATGAGAGAATTTGTGATGAATTCACAACTAGTGATTATCTCTACATGTGCAATTGTGAAGTATTGAAATTGTCCCTAGTCGATGAATTGATAAACACGGACACTATCAATTCTGTTGAGACTAGCATGGGTTATTCTCTAATCAGCTGATTCTCACTGGCTAGTGACATTGAGATGTCCGGAGATAAACATGGATGCTAGTTAAGGGAACTAGTTCATTGGAGTGACTGGCTGTAAAACTTCACATGGTAGTCTACATATAAGCATGTCAGTGAAGTTCTTACCGCAGCTTAAGTGCGATGTTCCTTTGACTTGCGGTGTTCAAGTCATCTTGGTCATGGAGACTTATACTTTAACATCTTAAGCAAGCATCTCCAAGGAGGTGTGGACCCATGATGATTGGGTATAAGCCGAAGTGCCCGAAGATGTTTGAACAGCCTACAAAGGATTCACCACTCCTTGCGAGGAGATGTATACCCAGGCCTATCGTCGGATTGTTACTCAAAGCCTCTGGCCAGAGCATGTCATGTTTAGAGTATGAGTCTCTTAAATACATGAGAGTAATTAGAAATCCAAAGGACGAGAGAACGTAGCTTGGGCTAGGGGTGACGTAGTCAGCCTAGTGGGGACTGACACACACAGACCATGTCCTGAACCAAGTGGGTAAAAGATGGTGAAGGGAATGAGGCACGATTCATTAGAGCTGCTTAAGGGTTTCAGAATTATTTCTGAGGTCAACCGTTGATCTTTCTATTAATTGGGGGTCATGATGTACTACTAGGTGCCACTCATGATCGTTCTATAATTGGTTGATTATAGACGGCCAACATAAATCGAAAGCCTATTTAGTCACACGCACTACGAGTAATCCGAGGGATTTAAAATGAGTTGAAAATTAGATTTTACGATCAAGAGAAATAAGTCGAATCTGAATTAATCAGAGGCGCAATGGAAGCTTAAAATGGCTAAGTCTTTTAAAGGCTTATTGGGCGAATTAAATGAGTTTAATTCGCGAGGGTTTGGCTTGGTGTGGCCGGCCAAAGAGAGTGCTCACCCTCTTTGGTTTGGCCGACCACTACATGGAGAGAAAACTAATTTATTTGGTTTATTTTATAAAATAAATCAAGCGCGATTTGTTTTATAAAATTATGGATAAATAAATCTATATAAAGAAATTTATATAAAGAGATTTATATAAAGAAATTTATATAAAGAAATTTATAGAAATTTATTCCTTTTATGGAAATTAAAATGAACCATGGATCGGTTTATTTTAATTTTATAAAATCAATTATGAATTGATTTTTCGATGATAAGAAAAATTTATAAATTTCTTGTAAATTTTATTCCATAATAAAAGGAGATATGTATTTGTTTTATTATAAAATTAGTTATAATAAAACTTAGCATAAACGGAATAATTCATAAGAAAATTTATAGGATAAATTTCTTATGAAAAATTCCGTTAAAGGGGAGACTTGGCAAGGGAGAGGCTACTATATAAAGGAACCAAGACTAGGCTTGAATTCCTCAATAGAGTTATCAAGAGATTTAGTAGCTCTCTCTCTCTCTCTTATTCTCTCCCTCTCCTTCTCTCCTCCTCCTAGGGCCGGCGCCCACTCTTCACCCTAGGGCCGGCGCCCACTCCTCCTAGGGCCGGCGCACCTTCACCTCCTAGGGTTGGCGTGAGCTACCTCCACCAAGAAGGTGCCAAAGAAGAAGAAGAAGAAGCGGGTCGCAACTCCTTCCTTCCCGGAATTTTGATTCCGTTACTTGGTGGTTAGTTTCCATCTTTTCTCTCTTGTTATTCTAGTTGTGCCTTTGGAGAATCTAGTAGTTCTCGTCGGCACAAAACTCGTGGCTTTGCGAAGTCATCCCGAAGAGAACTCGGCGTGGACGCGAATAGAGGCGGAGCTTCCAAGGGACGCTACGGTTGGATCTCGTCCGTTACTTCGAGTTACGCGAGGTACTAAGTAAATTAGTTTACTTTTCTGCAAAATTTTAATTTATGATCATGTCCACACATCATAAGGTCGCATGCTAGATACGTGGTTAAAATAATTTAAGAAATTATTTATGCTAATTCTTCCGCTGCACGTAAATATTTAAAAAATTTTACGAACCCGTATCCTTGTCAACATGCACCCGGTCCCAACAGCTTGCTGTGTTCTTGTCTTTGCTAGTGCTAAGTAAGATCTTTCTTGTGTTTCATTATGCTTAAACCTATATCTGTGATTGAAACGTTGTGGAGAGGTTTCTCCACCGAGAAGGAGGTTGCTTTCTATCCGGTGTTCACCAGGGCTTGATCTGCCGACGATCAAGGGATCGCCCACCTCACGGGCACGCCAAGGAGTAGGGGCAAGTTATCCCCAAACCTTGTAAACCCTCCTTGTTAGCGATCTTGCTAGTTGTGTTAGTTTGCTTTCATTTTCTATTTTTCTGCATACTCTGTATTGGCTACTTCCGCTGTGCTACTAACAAATCTAAGTGCAGAACTTTGAAAAGCATAAAGTCCAAGTGTTTGCCTATATTCACCCTCCCCCTCCCTAGCCATCCGGGATCCAACAAGTGGTATCAGAGCTTGGGGCTCTGTTTTTGCGGATTAAAAACCGAGAGCTATCATCCATGGCGTTGAGAGAAGGATTTTCCACCACCCGACCTCCTTTCTTTGATGGCGCTGATTTCCAATATTGGAGATCAAAGATGGAGTATTATATGAAGATGGACATCAACACTTGGTTCGCGGTGAAGGAGGGATTCACCCCTCCAAAGGATGATGAAGGCAAGGAACTTGAATCATGGCGGTGGACAGATGAACAAACTCGGAAGAGTGAAGCCGACGCGAAGGCGGTTGTTACTCTACAATGCGGCATGAACAAAGACCAACTCATCAAGGTTGGTCCTTTCACAAGTGCAAAGGACTTGTGGAACAAGCTCATTGAACTCCACGAGGGCACCCGAGATTCAAGAATTGCCAAGAGGGATTTGTTTCTAAACCAATTACAAAACCTTTCATGAAGGAAAATGAATCGGTAAGTGAGCTACATAGCCGGTTCAAGGAAGTCCTTAATGGGCTTCATTCGATTGATGAAAAGGTCGAGAATCGCGACCTTGTAAGGTATGTACTAAAAGTATTTTCAAGGAATGCTTTGTGGTCATCCATGGTGGATGCCTACAAAGTCTCCAAGGACTTATCAATTGTTAGGTTAGATGATTTATTTTGTGAAATGGAATTGCATGAAATGGTTAACAAAGGCCCCAAGGAGAAAGGGATTGCCTTAGTTGCAGGGGATCGATCCAATAAGAAGAAGAAGGAGAAGAAGAAGGAGAAGGAAGTCACTTCATCTTCATCCTCTTCCAAATCTGGGTTCGATTCCAAGGAAGATGGCAGCGGCTCCTCTTCCTCTGAGATGGCGAACTTTGTGAGAAGGATGATGAGAAGGGGTCGACGCTTCAAGAGTAGAGGTAACTCTAGTGAAGCTAAACTTGATAAGACTAATGCTTCTTGCTTTGAGTGTGGTAGGAAAGGGCATTTCAAGAATGAATGCCCAAAGCTAAAGAAGAAGGAGGAGAAATCCAAAAGGAAAGAAGAAAAATCCAAGAAAAAGAAGAAGGCCTTGAAGGCCACTTGGGATGAATCATCCTCAAGCTCATCCATGAAGAGAAGGAGGAGAAGAGCACAAGACATGTGGCACTCATGGCTCTTGGAGAGGAAAGCAGTGATGAATCATCAAATTCCTCAAACGCAGCTTCATCATCTTCGGATGATGAAGAGGTAACCTCTCTCGAACTTGAAAAGTGTTATAGAGCTATTGCATGCTTAACCAATATGCTTAAGAAGTCAAAAATTAAGGTTAAATCATTGCAATTGGAAATTGAACAATTGAAAGCATCTAGGGATGATAATATAGATGACTTGCATGTTGAATTGTTAGAAGATGAGATTAAGTCATTGAAACTTGAGGTTGAAAATTTGAAATCCTCTAAGGTTGAGGATGTAGATGATTTGTATGATGACTTGCTAGTAGAATAAAACAAATCATTAAAGAGTGAAGTTGAGAAACTCAAGAATATTCTTGAGAAGTTCTCAACTAGCTCTAAAACCCTAGACATGATCTTGAATGCCCAAAGGGCAGTCTACAATAGGGCCGGTATTGGTTACCATCCTAAAGAACCCTCATTTATGTCTCTTATGTCTAGGACTGATATGAGACAATCTAGGACACCCAAGGTTCAAAAGAAAGTTGTCAAGGCATGGGTGCCTAAGTCATGTTTGGTTGGTACTTTAGGTCCCAAGGTTTGGGTACCTAAAACTTCCATTTTTCGAATTGTGTAGGTTATGATTGAGGGGGAGCATCTATCAACTTGGTTCGTTGATAGTGGATGCTCCAAACACATGACCGGGGATAGATCATTGTTTACCACACTTCACAAGAAAAGTATACGTAATGTTTCATTTGGTAACAATGGTAGTCTTAAGGTCATAGGAATAGGAGACATTCAAATATCCGAATGTCTTAGAATTTCAAATGTCCTTCTAGTCAAGGGGATGACATTTAATCTCCTAAGTGTCAATCAATTGTGTGACACGGGTGACACAATTGATTTTCAACCAAGTCGTCTAGTTAGACAACATGACACCTTGGACACGGTACTAGTAGGAACAAGAGTAGACAATATTTATCAAGTTTTATTTAAAAGTGCTACTAATGTTTTTACTAAGTGTTTCATGTCAAAAGAAGAAGAGTCCACCCTTTGGCACTGGAGGCTAGCACATGTGAACATAAAGAACATTCGGAAGTTGGCCAACAAGGGATTAGTTCGTGGCTTACCAAGCATCAAGTATGAAAAGGACAAACTTTGTGATGCATGTCAAATGGGTAAGCAAACAAAATCTCCAGATAAAGGTAAAAGCGCTGTAAGTACATCTACCGCTTTAGATTTACTTCACATGGATCTATTTGATTGTAGTACTATCATATCATTGAATGGAAGTAGGTATTGCTTTGTGATCATTGATGATTTCACTAGATATACATGGACCTACTTTTTAAAATATAAGGATCAAACCTTAGATGTTTTCATTTCTTTTTGTAAAAGAGTTGAAAATGAAAAATCATCAACTATTAAGACAATTAGAAGTGATCATGGAGGTGAATTTCAAAACCAACGGTTTTTAGAATTTTGTCAAGATAGAGGGTATAGACATGAGTTCTCTACTCCTAGAACAACACAACAAAATCGTGTTGTAGAGAGGAAGAACCGTGTTCTTCAAGAGGCTGCACGAAGCATGCTTAATGAGTACTCACTACCGAGTTACTTATGGGCTGAAGCTGTAAATACAGCTTGCTATGTGCAAAACCGGGTCCTCATTCATAGGTTTTTAGCAATGACTCCCCATGAGCTTTGGTTTGGGAAACCACCTACGGTTAAACATCTTAGGGTGTTTGGTTGTAAGGTGTTCATCCTAAACACCAAGGACCATCTTGGAAAGTTCACGGCAAAGGCTGATGAAGGGATATTAGTCGGGTATTCCCTCGTTAGCAAAGTCTACCGAGTCTACAACAAGAAATCTAGATTAGTTGAAGAATCTTCTGATGTTGTCTTTGAAGAAATTCCAAAAGTCAATGGTCAACCAGAAGATGAAGCCCAATTCAAACTTAGGAGACTAAGTTTGAATGAGAGTCCAAATGTTGTTGATGGTGATGAATCCGATGACGGTAAGCCTAGACAACCCCTTGATCAGCCGGATCCTGAGGTTGAGCCGATGTCTAGTGAACCCATTCAAGAAGCACCACCAACACCAAGGCAAACTAGATTAGCCTCTAGTCATCCCCAAGACCAAAATGTTGGTGACATCCACCATGGAGTTAGAACTAGATCATTCTTCCGGAATGAGGCTAATGAAGTTGCCCTAATTTCCGAAATTGAACCTAAAAAAATTGATAAAGCATTAAATGATCCCGATTGGATCATTGCAATGCAAGATGAACTAGGTCAATTTGAAAGAAGTCAAATTTGGGACTTAGTCCCTAAACCTAAGAAGACCACCATCATTGGAACCAAATAGGTCTTCAAGAACAAATTGAACCATAAGGGAGAAATCATTAGAAACAAGGCACGCTTAGTAGCCAAGGGCTATAGTCAAGTTGAAGGCCTTGATTATGATGAGACCTATGCTTCCGTGGCACGATTAGAGTCCATCCGATTGATGCTTGCATTTGCAGCACATCGTGGCTTCAAATTATACCAAATGGATGTCAAATTGGCTTTTCTAAATGGTTTGATTAGGGAAGAGGTCTATGTCGAACAACCTCCGGGGTTTGAGAGTTCCAAATTTCCAAACCACGTGTTCAAGCTCAAAAAGGCACTTTATGGCCTTAAACAAGCACCCCGAGCTTGGTATGAGCGGTTGTCGACATTCCTAATTGAGAAAGGCTTCGTTAGAGGTCAAATAGATCCTACACTATTTCTTCGTAGAGATGGTGACAATTTTTTTGTAGCCCAAGTATATGTTAATGACATAATTTGTGGCTCAAATAATAAGTGCTATTTAAATGAGTTCATTGGACACATGGAGAGTGAATTTGAAATGAGTCTGGTGGGAGAGTTGACTTTCTTCCTTGGACTCGAAATCAAGCAAAATCGCGATGGTATCCATGTGCACCAATCAAAGTATATACAAGAAATGCTTCGAAAATTCAACATGAGTGATTCAAAAGAGGTAACCACTCCCATGGCTACAAACACAAGATTAGACAATGATAAGAGTGGTAAACCAGTTGATTTGACCCAATATCGAAGCATGATAGGTAGTTTGCTATACCTCACAGCTAGTCGACCGGATATTCTATTTGCTGTGGGTATGTGCGCTAGGTATCAAGTGAGTGCCAAGGAATCTCATTTGATCACTGTTAAGTGAATTTTGAGATATCTCAAAGGCACAATTGGAGTCGGTCTATGGTACCCCCGTACCGAATCATTTGATTTAATTGGCTATACGGATTCTGACTATGCTGGATGTAAGTTGGACCGGAAAAGCACAAGTGGGGGTTGCCAATTCTTAGGTTCATCCTTAGTAAGTTGGTCAAGTCGAATGCAACATTGTGTTGCTCTCTCCACGACCGAGACAGAGTATATTGCTATGGGAGAGAGTATATCGCAATTGTTGTGGATGATTCACACTCTAGAGGACTATGGATTGAGTTACAAGGGTGTGCAAGTGTTACGTGATAACATTAGCACAATTAATCTAACTAAAAATCCAGTCCATCATTCTAGGACCAAACATATTAAAGTGCGTCACCACTTCATTAGAGATCATGTGGCTAGGGGAGATATTGTACTCTCACATGTAGAGTCCAAATCAAACCTAGCTGACATTTTCAATAAACCACTCCCCGAAAATGAATTTAGTTTCCTAAGAAGGGAGTTGGGAATGTGTAGTGCTTCATGAATTTCAAAATGCATTCAAAACCCTTCATGATTATTTAGAAATTGTTGGGAAACAATTGGGTAACTTTGGGGACATCTCACACAAACTATAAGGTTTAACAAAACATATTTTTTTGCTAGATATGGGGTGAGATGCTAGGATCAACTCAATTTCTCAAAATGTAAATGCATCCCTTGAGAAATTAAGTTGACGAGATAATAATCACTTCGGTGACCAAGTATGGGGAAAACCAATACATAACATATGTGTATTTGGCTCCATAATCATACTTGGACATTCCAATCAAGGAAACTTGATTGGAAACTTGGATTTGGCACAAATTGTTTGAATGATTGTTGTTTGAGTTTGACTCCACTTTGGTGGAGCAAAGTGACTTGTTCAAACCCTAAGGACCTTTGATCCTTGGTTGGGGATCAATTATAGACTAGGGACGGCTTCCAAGATCGATATCCTTCACCATATCCCTTTGGAAATCGTGTAACAATCTGAAACTGAAAGTTTCAGATCGTATCTGGGAGTTTCAGGAACCCTGATCGGTCACCGGACCGATCAGGAGTAGGGCTGATCGGTCCCCGGACCGATCTGACTCCATCCTATAACGATCGGTCCACAGACCGATCAGAGGGGCAGCAGTGACTTTACGAAATTCTGACCAAACTTACTATGCTAGCCTGGATCGGTCCCCGGACCGATCAGGCACCCTATGGTGATCGGTCCACAGACCGATCAGAGGGCTCACAGGTTTCTCTCCAAACCCTACTGTTCGTGTCCTGATCGATCAGCCGATCGATCAGGAGCGAGCCTGATCAGTTACCCGACCGATCAGACCCAGGTCAGTCCGATCAGGCTAGAGCCTGATCGATTTGGGGGTTTCCAGATCGAACGGTGATCCGTTCAATCGCATTAAAGTATGGTTGGTGGACCGATCCACCAACCGTTTTTAATCACGATTCTTTTCTACTCCTAAGCCCTAGCCGACCAAAACCCCTAAGCGCCGAAACCCTCTTCCTCCTCACTTGCGCGTACGATCTCTTCCTTCCTTTCTGTGTGATCTTCTCTGCGAGTGCGGTCATCTCCTTCTGCGCGATAGCTCTTGTCCTTGCTGTTGGTGGTGTTAGCAACTGCTAGCTTGCGATCCTCCTTTACGCAAGGTTCAGAAAGGAGCTTACTCTCAACCTTCAAGTACTTCTTCCATGGCACCTAAGTAAGTTCTCCTTGGTTAGTTTTCTTTTCGAATCAGTTCTTAGATTATGTATTTGAGCCTAACCATGTTCTTGGTGTGTTGTGCCGTGATCTTCTTGTGTTGGCCGTGACCCTATCTTTCCATGACTTACCTTATGATTACTCTTCTATGATCAAATCTTGGGTCCTTGATTAAACTATGTTCATGTAATCAAATCAATCTCGCTCATTTGATTATTCTGTACAATGACCAATTCTTGTATTGTGGTTATGTTTCCCTAATCTTGTGTCCTGACTGACTTGATTATCCTGTGCCATGATCAAATCTATCTTCATGATTTCTTCACATCTTTAGAAAATCCTCTAAGGGAAAGGAACCAATGGAGGGGAGCTCCAAGGGCAAAGGCCCTTCAGCATCTACACCTCCTTCGAGGCCTCCACCACCTCCACATACTCGATTTCAGAATATTTTCTTTGCTCTAGATTTTCAATGGCATACCTTCAAACTTATGCCATGTCGATCAGTGGACCAAACCTACATTTATGAACACTGTCCTACGATACGACAAATTATTGAATACTATGAGCTTCAACCCATCCTTTTCTTAGAGAGGCCAATAAACTTTGATTTGGTCTCTGAATTCTATAATAATATGGTTAGTGGAGAGGGCACGGGGTGGAGGACCCGTGTCACTAGCGTTGACCTTGACTTTACTCTGTCTGCTTTCACTACCTTTCTTGGATGTCGCCAGTCTGAGAATGCCTTTTCATTCTATCCTTACCTTCCGGATCCCTTACCAGTTCCCTTTGATGGAGTCACTCCTGACTCTATCCATGAGCACTTTCTAGGCCATCCCAGGCCAAGGGGTTCCGGTGCGCGCGCCTGTGATTTTCCCACATTTCCTGCTCTCCAACTTTCCTCCATTGATTATGTCTTGTTTAAGATCATCACCAACTGTCTCCTTCCTACTACCACAAAGCACCTCGATGAGATTCATCCATTCCACTGCTTGATACTCTATGGGATGCATCGGCAGTTAGACTTTGATATCGTGTCATCCATCTATTTCTCCATCATAGTCCATAGTCTGAGGTACGGCCAGACAGTTCACATGGCATTTGGCCATATCATTACGGCTTGGCTTGAGTCAGTGGGTATCGATGTTTCACAAGGTCGTATTGTGCCCATGATTCGACAGGACTGCCGCCTGGATCGTCGCATGCTCGCTCAGTCTGGCATTGTTGTTGGGCCACAAGGGCTAAGGTGGAAGGATCGGAGACGTGGAGGGGAGCTACCGTGAGCAGCCCATGATCCGGAGCCGCCAGCTGATGCTGCAGATTATGATGAGTGGGCTCCTGACCTCCGCTGGCAGGTTGCGGAGCTAGAGCGGATGATGGAGCGTGAGTTGCATATCTCCGAGCTCTGGCGACAGGAGGTCCGCTCAGAGTTTCAGTCTTTCGATCGCCGTCTAGATGCTCTAGCATCCAACATCTCTGAGGTCAGCTCACTACAGGACACATGGTATGAGGAGTGGTATCATCATACATTTCCGGATGGTGCGTCCCCCAGTGGCATTTCACCAGGGGATATCATATACATTGATGATTCAGACGATGATCCAGTTGATGATTGACTGCTCTATGCTCATGTTTGATAAATTTTGACTATTTGACGGATGTGTCCGACTTGATTTTTGTCTGTTATGGCATGATATTAACTTTACTGAATTTACTTGCATCGAACGATTTATCTCATTCTTTATTGCTATATTCATGCTTATGATGGCATGTTCATATATTGCATGTGAATGCTATATCTTGATCTATCTTTTCACATGATGTCATATGTGTTCCAAAATTACATTCAATCTTTGATTTTTGGGATACCCCTAGGATTGAGGGGGAGTATGGTTAAACTTAACAGCCCGTCTAAACCCTTTTTGGTGTTCGACAAAGGGGGAGAGTGTTGGTTGGTTAAGTTTAGGATGATCATGTTGTAGGGGGAGGATCTTAATTCCCGTATGATTCTAAATTTGAAAAACTTGATTGAGAATCCCTAAACATAAAATCGGGTTGTCAAACAACAAAAAGGGGGAGATTGTTGATGCAGTCTGACCCTGATTGTTGTTTTGGTGTTGACACCGATTTTAGTTTAGGTGGATGATCATGATTATGATTAAGTCCTGATCGAGGATCAGGCATGGTATGAAAAATCCTAGCTTGGAGGGCTAGGTGTTGGTAAATCCTAACCTGGAGGGTTAGGTGTGGAAAATCCTAGCTTGGAGGGCTAGGTGTTGAAAAGTCCTAATTCGGAAGGATTGGGTGAAAAGTCCTAGCTTGGAGGGCTAGGTCAAAAGTCCTAACTTGGAGGGTTAGGTGAAAAGTCCCAACTTGGAGAGTTAGGTGGAAAAGTCCTGGCTTGGAGGGTCAGGTCCTAGCTTGGAGGGCTAGGTTTGGAAAAGTCCTAATTCGGAAGAGTTGGGTGAAAAGTCCTAGCTTGGAGGGCTAGGTGAAAAGTCCTAACTTGGAGGGTTAGGTGAAAATTCCCAACTTGGAGGGTTAGGTGAAAAATCCTTAGCTTGGAGGGCAAAGGTGGATGAAACCCTAGCTTGGAGGGCTATGTTGGAGCCCCTGGATCGGTCTGGGGACCGATCAGGGAGTTGGCACGGTGCTCTTTCATGGATCAGTTTGGTGACCGATCCAGCGATGACTGATCGGTCTGGTCACCGATCAAGGAGTATGTGTTTCACCCATTTCTTGGCTCCTGATCGGTCTGGTGACAGATCAGCGAGCAAACAGTGAGGTTGAGTTCCATTGCTGAACTGCTCCTGATCGGTCTGGTGACCGATCAGGATCACTGTGCAGATCGTTCTGGAGAATGATCCAGCGTCGCAGGTTCCTCTCTATGATCGATCAGGACAGAGTCTTATCTGTCTGGTCATGACCTGATCGGTCTGGTGACCGATCAGGAGGATTCCTGATCGATCCGGTGATCGATCAGGAGGTTTGGACTGCGAAGCTTAGAAATCCCCAATAAAGGGGTGGATCGGTCGGGTGATCGATCCACAACCTGGGATCGGTCTGGTGATCGACCCAGGAGAGTCCCAAAGAAATCGCGATTTCTAATTGAGCATTGGGGACCGATCAGGACGGAGCCTGATCGGTCTGGACCCAGCCTGATCGGTCTGGTGACCGATCAGGAGGCTCTCTGATCGGTCCGGTGACCGATCACTTTAATTCAAAATGCACTGTCTGACGCTCTGATCACGTCTGAACATATCCGATTCTCTGAATTTAACATCTGATACATGATTTCCTGCTCGATATGTTGTGCTAACACTCTGATTAAGCTGCAGGTGACAGGGAAGATTCAAACACTCAAGGAGAGTCAATGGAGGCCTTTCCTTGGAGCAGGTTTGTCCGTTTTCCATCTCAGGTTGCAACGGCTGGAGCTGCAGACTGGAGCTGCTGACTGGAGCTTGGGTGAGGGAAGCTCAGGAATTCCAGGGAGAGCTCAGTGGTAGCTGGCGTTGGCAGGGAAGTAGTTGGATGTTGTAGGAGATGGTGTCACCTGGTGCTGAGTGGAGAAACAAAAGGGCGCAAGAAAGCTTCGTTGAAGCAGGTGTTCGAAATACAGTTTCTGGCTTGAGTTCTTGCTGCGACTTGGTGTTCTCCACAACTTGCTTCCGTGTTCTGAAGTTCCATCACTTTGAGCATGCTACTGCAATCTTGAAGCAACCATCTCTTGTTTGAGCACTTGGAGGAAAGAACAAGAGGCTTCGAGTCCAACAGCGAGAAGACACAGGGAAAGGGTTCTTGCGTGAGATCGTCGCTGGGTGGAGCTCAGGAGGAAGCTTGCTGTGTTCTTGTCTTTGCTAGTGCTAAGTAAGATTTTTCTTGTGTTTCATTGTGCTTAAACCTATATCTGTGATTGAAACGCTGTGGAGAGGTTTCTCCACCTAGAAGGAGGTTGCTTTCTATCCGGTGTTCACCGGGGCTTGATCTGCCGACGATCAAGGGATCGCCCACCTCACGGGCACACCATGGAGTAGGGGCAAGTTATCCCCAAACCTTGTAAACCCTCCTTGTTAGCGATCTTGCTAGTTATGTTAGTTTGCTTTCATTTTCTATTTTTCTGCATACTCTGTATTGGCTACTTCCGCTGTGCTACTAACAAATCTAAGTGCAAAACTTTGAAAAGCTTGAAGTCCAAGTGTTTAGCTATATTCACCCCCCCCCTCACTAGCCATCCGGGTTCCAACACAAAGAAGTCCAAGCTAAACGAAAAAGAATCAGATGCTTCATGTGTGGTGAGCTAGGATACTACCACACGAAATGCCCAATGAGTGGTAAGCACAAGAAAATGGAGCATCTAAGAAGATGGGAGAAGGAGGAGAGAAAGAAAAGAAGCTTGCAACAAGAAGAAGCTCCAAAGGTAAGGAAGGTAACTCCTAACCTTAAGGCAAAATGTAATTCGATTTTGAGTTCCTCTTTGCATGATAAAATTAATTATCCATCCATGCATGCTAGATTTAATGAAAAATACTTAATGGTGCATAACTTTGGATTTAAGTATAATGATAGGACTAGGGTTAACAAGGTTTATCACAACCCTAGGAAAAGCATGCATCATGATAGACCTAGGACCCTTGTACCTACGGATCAAGGCACTAATTCCAAGAAGGGAAGGAATGTGGCTAGAAAGGAGGGTATGTCTAGGAATGGTCAAAGTGGACCTGTGGACTCTAAGGCTAAAGGTCTAGAAAGGGAAAATCAAACCTTGAGGGCAAGACTTGATAAATTGGAAAAGACCTTAGAAAGATTCAAGGTCGGATCCAAAGGTCTAGATATGGTGTTGGGTAATTTGAAACCCAACTATGATAGATCGGGATTGGGATACCAGTCTAAGACCTCTATGGCCAACAAAAAGAAGTATGCTGGGGAGGTATACAATCATGGTAAGGTGGGAAAGTCCAAGGATGGCAAGGGAATGCCATCCAAAGGTAAAAGGAGTGAATTAACCAAGGACAAGGTGTCCAAGGTTAAGAAGGTTCATTTTGTAGGTCAAGAGTCACCGGGGACTCACCGATGTGTCCTAGTATGGATTAAGTCACCTAGGGAGGTGGCTAGGGCTAGAGCTCAAGGGGGAGCTCTAGGAGACTTTGGGATATATGGTGAATGGACCTTGGGAGAGTTGCTCTTAGAGGTCTAGATGGACCATGGGATGTGCCAAAAGAATTGGAGACGGACTTGAGTCTAAATTCTTGGGATTTGGTACGTTAGAGTTATGTTTCATGCATGGAAATATGACATTGAGGTCATATAGCATGAAAGTTGGTTTTTGATGATTAAATGTCATGTAAATCAATGCTAGGGATGTATTGTGGGAAGGCATGGGCAGAGACATCAAGTGGAGACCAAAACTAGGACTTTAGGTCAAGGTTTGATTGAAGTTTTTAGCTAGTTTTGAGTTTTGTGTCAAACTTGGGAATGGTGATAGATACATTTTGGAATGTATTTTTCCAAAGTAGATATGGGTATCACAAACCTCTCCACAAAATTTGGAAATTTTTGGAGATTTGTGAAATTTTTGGCGCATTTCTGAACTTCGTCAAAAAAGGTTGAAATTCTGTGTTTCAGAGTATCAGTCGACTGCCATTTGGGGCAGTCGACTGGTAAAGACTAAATTATGTTTCAGCAGCTGGGTAAGTGTCCAAATAATACAAAACAAGTGTATGGGGGGGCTAGTACACATTGTTTATGGTCATTAGGGATTAAAAGAACCAATGATTGAGATATTGTTGGGTTCTTTTTGATGTATGGCAAAGGGGGAGAAGTTTGGGTTTAAGTTGGGAAACCAAACTTACCTTTGCAAGAAACCCTAGGTTTAGGGGGAGTTGAGATTAAGGGGGAGCATGGTTGCTTCATTCTTGGCGTAAGGGGAAACTTGGAGAGGTTCTTAAAAAACCTTTGTAAGTCCAATGGAGGGGGAGCTTTGGAGAAGCTTTAAAAAGCCCGTTTTGCTGAAAATTCCTAACTTGGAGGGTTAGGTGTGGGGAGCCTTGAGATAGGTTTTAAAAAGCCCATTTCGGAAAATTCCTAACCTGGAGGGTTAGGAGTAGGATGCCTTGGGATAGGATCCATGTATGCATTGCATTTGTATTTATTTAGCATTATTCTTGCTATCTATTACTCTTTGTTTTTCCCTAACTTAAACGTATTGCCAAACATCAAAAAGGGGGAGATTGTTGAGGCAATCTATGATCCGGAGTGATCATGTGTTTTGATGTTTGGGCAAAGGGTTTAAGTTAGGCTTTCTCTTGTGTATTAATATGTGTATGTGAGTGTGCAGGTTGTACAGGTTTATACATATTGACTTGGCTGGACGACTTCGGTATGGTGAAGGGTTGTATGGAGACAAGCTGGAGGCTTGTGTGCACCTAAGGGACTTGATATAGCAGGGATGATGAGCCAAGGGGTGCGGACTTTGAGGCATATGTGAAGGATGGCATGGAGACAAGCTGGAGGCTTGTGTGCATCCGAGGGATGATGGCCGAAGATGAAGAGGGCGCGAAGGCAATTGTCAAGGTTGCTGGTGAAGAGTCAGCTGAGGCAAGGGACAAGAGCCGAGGGAGGAGGACTCCAAGGGCAATTCGGGGAGTGGACTTGAAGGCACGCGTGGAGGAGGGTCAAGAGAGTGAGTAGGAGTGCTGTTGTAAGCTGGGCAGTCGACTGGGGGTTGTCCAGTCGACATCCAAAACTCACTGTTGGTTCTGGACCCTGGACCAGTCGACTGCCATTTTGGAAGTCGACTGGCAAGTCACCAGAATTCGAACGTTGGGATATCAACAGTCGAATCTGAGTGGTGGCAGTCGACTGCCAGCGGGTTTCCAACCCGAGTTCTCTTTAAAGAGGACTTGGTTAGGGTTGGTTTTCTTGACGAATCTTGTCTTGGTTAAAGACAAGATAGTAGTCTTTGTCCTCAGAGGTTTACTTGGCGCTGTGGCGAGGTTTCTCCACCCATAAGGAGCGACGAGGGCTAGCCGGAGGTTATCCGGGGAGTGATCCACCGACGGATTCTTGGATTAGTCACCCGTCCGGGGTGGATACCAAGTAAATAGGTTTGTCAGCGTTTGTTCTTCATTGTTAGTTTTGTTTTATTATATATTCTGCTGCACAAACTAACCGTGTAGGTAGAAGAGACTCGAAAAATGCTATTCACCCCCCTCTAGCATACCGGAAACGATCCTACAGAGTCACCAAGGCACGTAAACCAATCCTTTCTTTTCTTCTTCCCTTACGCTGAGAACCAAAAACCCTAGGGCTAGGGTTTTTCTTCACCACTCGGCAGTCCCTTGATGAAGATGGTGATGAAGTCAAGAGGATGAGTTCCTCTCCTTCACCACAACCCAAGCCAACCTCTCCACCTTCTTCCTATCCCGCGGCAGCAACACCACAAGGAAGATAGCTTCTCTCAACCTCCCTTTTCCGACGACAAACACCAAAAGGGAACCTTATCCTCACCCACACCTTCACCTTTCTTCCTCCTTGCTCCCGCGCGCCACAAAAGGAGAAGGATGCTTCTCCTTTGTCTTGTGTACGTTCGCAACATGATGAACTGAAGAAGGGAAGAGAAGAACCCGAGAACCAAGTGTTCTCTTCTCCTCCACCACCAGCGCACCCCTCTCCCTTTGCGCCTTCCTTTCTTCTTCCACCCTCCTCGCTGCAAGCCACCACCGTACCCGATAATTAATTCAATTTACTGATAATCAAATTAATTATCTTCTTGATCCTTGATTAGTACCACTCAACCTTTTCGGCATGCCGGACCATAGTCCACTTGTAAGATTTGGCATGACGATCCTCTTGAGCTCACTAAGGGGGCATCATCACCCTGACTCACCAGGACACAGATCCCGTTAATAATTCAACGGCACATCATATTATTAATACTATTTCCCAACTTACCGGGTCTATCGATCTAACAGAATAGATCTCGCCCATTGGTAAATCAAAGAAACAATTATTAATAATATATGCCCGCCATTATTTCGGGATTCAGAGATCGTGCTCCATAATAGCATCCGAGGTCTAATCCAATTTACTAGGTCAGTATAAAAATTGGATGACCTCTCTTTCGGTCCTACTCAATGTACACAAAGTACACTAGCGTAGTCCTATGGTTAAGATAAACCACTCCTGATTACAGTACAACCATTCCGATTGGTTTGTCCAACTCCATCTCGGTTGTGAGCCTCTTTCTTATGCTTCGGTAAGGAACCTGATAACATGATCTTCTGTGCGACACCACGCACTATGTTATCTACAATACCAAGCATTAGACATTTAGTGCACATACCAATATAAACATAAACTTGAACATGCACTGTGTGATTTCTGATTCTCTTTAAAATGTAGATGTATCCTTAACCAAAAGGCAAAGCTTTTTGTATACATCCTAACAATCTCCCACTTATACTCAAAGACTTTGTTGTTCTCAAAATGTCATACATCTGACCTCTAGATCCGTCACAAGCTCTCATTTCTAAAGCTTTAGTGAAACGATCAACCAAGATCATTCTCCGATGCAAACTAGGCAACAACAACTATTCCTGTTTTTAGGTGGTACTTGCGCGCTATGTGTTTACTTGCCTTATGGATTCATGATTCCTTCGAGTTTGCAACAACACCATTTTAATTACATCACTTGTGATACTTCTGAGCAAATCAGAAATCACATCGAAATCCATCTTGAGGTTTAGGAACCATGTAGCTCTACTGGCTGCCACGTGGGCATCCAGAATTTCCAGCCCACACCGTTGGGTCCATTACGCAAACGTTGCGCAACACTCTACTTTACAATGATTCTTCCTCCTAAAAGTAAAACACAAAACCCAAGGAATATTCCTATATGCCCCTATCTAGATTGGAATTCTATATCCATATAACCTAGAGGAAATTGGTCTGCCTGGTATACATGCTTCAACCATATTCCAATTTCCTTAAGTTAGGTTACTCCGATATCTGTTACCCATGCCCTCGGCACAACAGATATCTGGGCTCATTTCTAGCATACAATAGACTTCCTCTAGCTAATGCCATAGAAATAGTCATTCCCTGCTCTATCTAAACATATTTCTTAGATAGAGTAGCACCAAAATCGAAAAGTTCAAAACTTCCTTTTGGAGGTATCCATGCTAGAATGAGCTAGGATAATGTTTTATATGAAGCTTGTGATAAACACATCATCCTTGTCTGGAGATCCCTTAGGTCTTTGATCCCCAAGGATTTGTCTCCCTTATCTCAAGTCCTTCATAATCCATACCCTTACGTCTGATAATATTTAGTCATTATTGCCAACTAACAAAATATTATCTACGTATAGCACAATAATACCACTTCATTTCTGTCACAAGACATCATCCGTCCTTTGAACAAATTTATATCACCGGATTTATCATTTCAACACGGATGATCCTTGTCATAGGTCTCAGGGATCCAACTCATGTTCACTTAGGGACTAGTTCATAGACTTCCCATGAACATGAAACTTCTAGGTTGAGCAACAACCCTCCCACTGCGACAAGGTGCCCTATGCATATCTTTAGTGACACGAGGTGCAGTGTCCTATGGTATAACTTCTTGTACAGTTGGTACTAAGATTGGAATGTCCCTCTATTTATTTTACTTAGAGTTATTCTACTCCTGGATTTGTGGTTTATTTCATAGTCCTTTTCTTAGGAATCAGTAATTCATCCCGACGAATGTCCTCTGATCCTTAGAACTATTAAACCACCTTATTGTTCCCTTGGGATATCCTTCTTTGAACAATTTGCGAATCTCAGAGAGGCTCATCATCTTCATAGCCTAATAGCTTAAGAGAACTTCTTCCTTCCATGCATTGGACTATACTGTTGGGGCACACCAAGTGCAGTGAATTGTGATGAAATCTCAATTCTCTGATAAGTAATTCCTACAACCATTCGTAGAGGTATTAATCTTTGTTTACAAAATAAACAGGGTACCTTCATTCTGAATAAACTAAGGGCCTATACTTATCATGATCAACTAATTCCTATATGCTTTTGGCTCTATGCCCCGAAGCTTAGAATAAGCCTCTTTGGTTTTGTTACTTCCCTAGTAGGAGTCAAAAGATCCCTAAGGAAGATAAGTCTTCTATTAACCAATTAACCCTAAGGCCTTTTGGTTAATCACTTTTGAAACTTACTAGATTTTAACAAAGCTAATCTTTAGAGACAAAACATGTGTTTGGTTTCACTTGGAAGGAACCTTTCTCTTTCATTAGTTAAGATGATAAACTTTTATTTGCATTTATGGGATCCTTTTGGTTTCATATGCAAATTGTCTGACCATGTACTTCAATAGATATTCCTTCTATTCCACTTTTAACAAATAAAAACAATAGAAAATATCTTTATTCTAGAAATTGAACAAAGTTCTTTCCAAAAATTAAGTACATAAAGACAATCTATAAAACCAAAACTATATAAACCTATGTTAAATACATAAATGAAATAGTAAGAACTCTCACCGCAAAAGTCATCTCCATAGCCATCCATGTAGTCAGCAATATCCTCCTTAGCTAGCCGTCGGCTTTCCTGGAACCCTTGCACAAAAATGCAAACATGATTAGTGGCATCCATATCTACCCACCAGGTACTGGTAGATATCACCGCTAAACATGTTACGACATAAGAAGAAACTATACCTCCGGTTCTACTCTGACGGCAAGGACAATCTGTCTTCCAATGTCCTGACTGCTTGCATACAAAGCACTTGCCTTTCGGCTTCTTTATGCATCCCTGAGGTCCTTGTAATCCTGCTACTTTCTTTGCTTCAGTATGGTTCTCCTTCTTCTTTCCTTTCGGCTTAGAAGTAGGAACTACTTGAGCAATGAAAGCCTGTGGGCTCTGAAGAGAAACCTTCTCTGCTGCCTCGAGTTCTGTCAGAAGTTCTGCCAACGAATACGAACGCTTGCTCATATTGTAGCTTAGGCGAAACTTCTCAAAACTCCCTGGTAGAGATTGGAGGATAAGATCGACTTGGGTTTCTCCATCAATCTGTGCTCCAAAATTTTCTATCTCCTTCAGCCAAGTCATCATCTTGAGGGTATGTTCCCTCACGGGCATCCCCTCAACCAAGATGGTGGTAGTCAAGTTCTTTATTACCGACTGCCTAGCGGCTCGATTATTTGACCAAAGAGTTCATCTAATATTTTATTACTGGTAATGGAAGAAGCCCAATTTGAGGACCTTCAGTCGTCTCGTCTGCCTCTAGCCATTTCCTAAAATATTCGAACTGTTCTTCAGTATTAATCTCGTCAGGCTTTTCGGTCAAGAACTCGGCAAGATCACACTTAGGTTCCTCGACAGTAGAAACAAAATTCATATTCAATTCCCAATCCATTTTATCACTAGGGGCATTTAATTGGATTTCACTTTGAATTAGGTCTTGTGGGTCTAAGTCCATTTTAAAATCACCTGAGAATCAGAACAATCACACACTTTAGTTTTTTGAAATAAATTGACACCTCAAAACAATTTATTACAAAAAATCTACTAACACCTTAAACACCGAGAATTTCATATGCCACGATGGTGTGGACGTATACGAATTCTACATTTGTGAGAGGAGCTTTTACCCATTAATTTTACTATCTTGTCATCCTATCCTTTTGATAAGTAAAATTAATAGTTGGTCTTCTTCGGCCCTACAAATAATAGCAGTGACTCCGATGGGGAGGATACTTATTATTTGTATCTAAGTGTTTACCACAACCCGACACCAAGAAAAATTAATTTTGATTATGTGTCTTCCGATGGGGAAGTACACACGCTCATCAATAATTTCCTATAGTCTTTTTTGACCTAGTGATCCGCAAAACAAGCCCATCCGATGGGGAGGAAGGCACTCAGAGCCAACGCGCAGACTTGTTCGCATCACTTTTCAGATTGTAGTGGAGGTCATGGGACCCTTAAGATCCCTCTCCCACTTAGTTATTTGCATCGAGGTTTTTACATGCATCCACACAACAAGCACACACAAACCAAAATAATAGAATAATGAAAAATCCTAGATTTTTCCAACTATTATGGCATTGGTCTTCCAATGTGCCTCCAGTCGTGTCGTCACCTCGATCACTCCATCCTATCCATGCACATGTTTCCATGAAGGAGTCCCCGAGCCGAGATGACTAGCTAACTAATTTACATCCAATGATCCTAAACTCCACGAAGGAGTGTAGATGTCCTCTAGATCAAAAGTAAATAGAAAGTTTGGCTAAACACGTGCCATATTTAATTACAAAAATTAAATAGCTTATCTAGCCTCGTCAACCCCGAGGATTCAAATAATTACATCAAGCACAACCAATCACATACACACAATAAAATTTGCCATAATAGTTGGAATCTAGTACCTGCAACACAAGTTAGCATATGCACATCCAAACTATTATCTAGCAAAATAACGTACATGATAATGTGCATGAAAATTAACCGAATCCTAAACACACAAAACCGGAAACCTCGCTCTGATACCAATTGTTGGTTATCCCTTGGCGGTTTCCAAGACAACCACGTGGTTGTATCTGAGAGACCTCTCTATGTCCATGAATTAAAATTTAATCCAAATAAAGACTCATCCCTATAACGACCGACTCGTCGTCGTGTTAGTTAGTCCAAGTCACAACTTAGCCACAAAGGCTTCGTAACTTTCAGGATTAGCTAACCGCGGAAAAGATGACGATTTGGATCGCCGGTTTTTGTGTTTATCTTCGGGGTCCAATTAAATATTATTATCTAAGATTTTGAATCTAAATAATAATTTAACACACATAAAATGATAAGGCAAAGCATAATGACACAAAACAAATATAGAATAACGAAAACTGAGCCCGGGAGAATTATATCTCACCGTTTACCTCGCAGTCTTCTATCCTATGAACATGCCCTCTTGGACGTCGTGTGGACGATGGTCTCCCAAGACGTGGAGTCACCAAGGCATGCAAACCAATCCTTTCTTATCTTCTTCCCTTGCGCCGAGAACCAAAAACCCTAGGGCTAGGGTTTTTCTTCACCACTCGGCAGTCCCTTGAAGATGATGGTGATGAAGTCAAGAGGATGACTTCCTCTCCTTCACCACACCCCAAGCTAACCTCTCCACCTTCTTCCTATCCCGCGGCAGCAACACCACAAGGAAGATAGCTTCTCTCAACCTCCCTTTTCCGACGACAAACACCAAAAGGGAAACTTATCCTCGCCCACGCCTTCACCATTCTTCCTCCTTGCTCCCGCACGCCACAAAAGGAGAAGGAAGCTTCTCCTTTGTCTTGTGTACGTCCATAACAAGATGAACCGAAGAAGGGAAGAGAAGAAACCGAGAACCAAGTGTTCTCTTCGCCTCCACCACCAGCGCACCCCTCTCCCTTTGCGCCTTCCTTTCTTCTTCAACCCTCCTCGCCGCAAGCCACCAAGAAGAAGAGGCAACTCCTCCCTTGCTCCGTGACCAAATGTGACCTTTAGGATGTGAAGAAACCAAGAGAAGAAGATGAGGAGGTTGTCTTCTTCATGCTTGCACCGTAGGCGCCCAAGGGTTGAGGGAGGAGAGGAGAGATTAGTTCTCATGAGGGAGAGAGTTTTTGAGGTTTATATAGGGGTTTAGTTAGGTTTAATTGGGAAACATTTTCCAATTAAAATTGGATTGATTATATAAAAATTTATAGAATAATTTCATAATTAATCTCATGATTAATTCCATTAATTATTCCATCTAAATTTTTATATAGAGTAATTCCATAATTATTCTATGATTAATTCTTTAATTAATTTCGAATTAATAATTAAATTAATCCGAAATTAATTCCTTAATTAATCCGGCCTTTTATCATGACTCTAATGGGGCTTTATTGGGCTAAGATAGGGACCATGTGGAGGAGTTGTTTCTTGGCCCTCTAATGGATCCAAACCCGATCCATTAAATGGAGATCCATTCCACTAAAGGATCACATTGTACTTCCTCACCAACCCCCATATTTTCATATGGGCTCCACCTATTACGAGTCATCCATCTCCCCGTGTTTAACATATCGCATGCCCGATAATTAATTCAATTTACTGATAATCAAATTAATTGTCTTCTTGATTCTTGATTAGTACCACTCACCCATTTTGGCATGTCGGACCATAGTCCACTTGCAATATTTGGCATGGCGATCCTCTTGAGCTCACCAAGGGGGCATCATCACCCTGACTCACCAAGACATGGATTTCGTCAATAATTCAATGGCACATCATATTATTAATACTATTTCCCAACTTACCGGGTCTATCGATCTAACAGAATAGATCTCGCCCATTGGTAAATCAAAGAAACAATTATTAATAATATATACCCGCCATTATTTCGGAATTCAGAGATTGTGCTCCATAATAGCATCTGAGGTCTAATCCAATTTACTATGTCAGTACAAAAATTGGATGACCTCTCTTTCGGTCCTACTCAATGTACACAAAGTACACTAGTGTAATCCTATGGTTAAGATAAACCACTCCTGATTACACTACAACCATTCCGATTGGTTTGTCCAACTCCATCTCGGTTGTGAGCCTCTTTCATATGCTTCGGTAAGGAACCTAATAACATGATCTTCTGTGCGACACAACGCACCATGTTATCTACAATGCCAAGCATTAGACGTTTAGTGCACATACCAATATAAACATAAACCTGAACATGCACTGTGTGATTTCTGATTCTCTTTATAATGTAGATGTATCCTTAACCAAAAGGCAAAGCTTTTAGTATACATCCTAATAAAAGGGAGAAGAGAGAAAAGCCTTTTCCTTTTTGCCTTCTCTTCTCCTTGGCGTGCGGCGCTTCTTGGTGTTGGGCGTGGCTAGGTCAAGGAAAAGAGAGGCGGCGCAAGAAGGAAGAGGAAGAAGGGCCAGTGGAGGCTGCAATTCTTGGAAGATTGTCACCCACACAACGTCCAAGAAGAGGATAGGAATACAATAGAAGATCAAGAGGTATACTTTTGGTTTTTATTCCACTTTAATTGTATTTGTTCTTCTCTTGGATCCCGAATCAAACACAAGAACCGACGATCAAAACTTCATCTTCTATTCCGCTGCCAATCGATCATGAGCTTGATTAATTGAACAACTAGTTTGTTCAAGAAATCACTCAATCGAATAGCAAGGTAGATGAAGTAGGTCGTGTGGGATCGTTTAGAATCGATATAGGGGGGGTGAATATCGATAAAAACTTCGGATATGAAAAGAATATTATGCAGCGGAAAATTAAATCAATACTAACACAATTTCATTTACTTGGTTCGGAGTCTAGATCGGCTCCTATATCAAGGCCCACAGTCCTTGACCATTTATGTTGGGAAATTCTATATTTCGGAAAATGTTACAATAGTTGATGCATGAATACAGAATTAAAATTAAAGTGCTTAAAAGAAATACTGACGGTTGGAAAAGTAATTGATGATTTGAGCAGCAGGTCGTCGATCTAGAACATTGTTGGTGCTTGAAACTCGAGCACGGAGAAAACAGAACTGAGTGCTTGAGTGCTTGAGTTGGAGGAATTGTTGTCAGGAAGCAAGGGGGTGGACCCCTTTATATACAGTCGTCTAGGGGCGCCCTATTGATGTAGGGCGCCTGACACGTGTGCCTATATGCGCCCGTCTTCATCCGTAGACTTGGCCAATGTTTATCCCTTTATCCAGGGTGCCTGGGACGTTTGGGGCACCTATATGCTCACGGGTGCCTCCCTTGCTGACGTGGAGGCTCAGCTTCGCAGATTGCTAGAATCACCCTTCTGGGGCACTTGTATCCATACAGGCGCCTGCATACTTGGGCGCCTGAGTCCTCTCAGGCGTCTGGGATGCCGAGAACTCCATCCTTTATTCCTACAACCAGGGTTAGTTCCAAAGCAACAGTAATATATAAATTAAGTACAAATAACAACATGCGCTGTCTTGGTTCTGACTTTGGGCTTCCTAAATGGATCCCTTGGTCAAACCGACACCTAATGTTCCCTCTTCCGGGGAACGCATCCTCGCCTACTACTCTCAGGAGAAGTTACCTTTTTCCAATCGTCTCCTCCAGTTGGACTTTTGCCCAATCTTCCGGATCAGGACTTCGGTGCCCAGTCCACGACCAAGACTTATTGCCCAACCCTCGGTCAGGTCTTCGGTGCCCAGCCCTGGGCCATAACTTATTGCCTAACTCTTGGTTAGGACTTCGTGCCCAGTGCACGACCAGGACTTATTACCCAGCCTTCGGTCAAGTCTTCAGTACCCAGCCCTCGGCCAAGACCTATTGCCAAATTCCACGAACCAGGACTTTGTGCCTAGCTTACCTAGGACTTTTTCTGTGCACTTTAACAGATTCATTAGATCACAATATAACCTTAACTTATGAACCCTTTGTCATTTTGAAAACCCAGGTTCGATCTTGGTGCTTTCGACACCAACAATCTCCTCCTTTTTGATTTATGGCAACCTAGTTCAAAAGTTAAGTTAAAATAGAAAAAATAGGCATTTCAAACAAACATATTAATTTTTCCTCTCCTTTATTTAAGAAAACTAATTTTTGAAAAATATGCACTAAGCTCCCCCTGAATTAGAGATTCTCCCCTTGAAGCATTCAAAGATATGTAGTTTTTTTAAAAAAGATTAAGTGTACCCTTTTTGAGGAAATTATAAAGACTTTTTGTGAAATAAAGATAAGCGAATTTTGACCAAGTATACTTTGAAAACATTTGAAGTTGAAAAAGTTAAGACACCTTTTAATAATTTTTTCTGAAAAAGGGAATTTTAACTTTTCTTACCACAAAAATTTGTACTTTAAGAGATTTACACTTTTTGTACTCAAAAATATTTTGTACTTAAAATGATTTTGCACTTAAAAAATTTATGCATTTAACAATATTTTGTACTAAAAACTATTTTGCACTTTAAAAAATATTAGTACTTTGAAAAATACTTGAAAAATATTGTGCACTTAAAAATATTTTGTACTTAAAAAATATTGTGCACTTTATAAATTTTGAAAACAAATTCTAGTACTTTAAGACTTTTGAAAAAAAAAATTGCACTTAAAACATTTTTGCAAGAAAAATTTGCATTTGAAAATTTAACTTTACTTTTTCAAAAGAAAAATTACTTTTTTCACTCTCCTCATTTGCCATATATCAAAAAACATAATGGTCGAAAAAATTGTGAATTAGAGCCAGTTTATTTTGTTAAAATTCTAAATACATATTGAACCAATTCTAGTGAGTCCAAGCAAGAAAAAGATTAAACAAACTAAATTGAACTCGTTCGAGTCCTGTCTAACCTAGTTAGCTACTTACTAACTGTTATATTACAGTAGCTCTTACTAGGGTTAGTCAAGTTAAGTGGTCTGATCAAGTTAGATTTTCTAAGCTTGCACACTTAGTTTGATTGCTGTTCAAATGTATTTATCGCCCCAACTGCTCTTGATGCACTGACTTAAAACATCTTCAATCAAGGCATAGACCTAAGCATCTCAACCCTTTCTAGGTTATCAATCAAAGTGTCCTAATGTGCTTGTGAGATGTTGGCTTCTAGATCTATAGGAACATGCAATTTTAGGGTTAAATCCTAGGCTAAGTCCATTGCTTAAAAAATCCTAGTTTTAAAGGGGGGTAATTTTTCGAAAAATCTAAGTCAGAAAAAGATTTTTAAAATTTAAGACTTAATAAGAAAAATGATTTTTTGAAAGATATGAAATACTAGTTTTGAAAAAATTTTGAAAGCATAAATGATAACAGTCCTATTCTACTAAGCACAACCCTAACTGCCTTCTTAGTAAGCTAAACTTAGACTCAGGTAAGGGTTTGGTAAAGATGTCGGCTAGATTAGATTTCGAGTCCACATGCATAAGTACGATTGCACCCCTGGCTAGGTGATCCCTAACAAAATAATGTTTTACTTCAATGTGTTTGGTTCGAGAGTGGTGAATAGAGTTTATCGTAAGATTAATCGAGCTTATGTTGTCAATGAACACATTAGTTTGGACATAGTCTAGATGGAAATCCTTAAGGGTGTGCATCATCCATAAAAGTTATGCTACACACTCTCCTAGGGCAACATACTTTGCTTCAGTAGTGGATAAGGCAACACAATGTTGCTTTCTACTGCATCTGCTAACTAAACTGTGTCCTAGTAATTGACAACATCCACTTGTACTTTTTCTATCTAGTTTACATCCGACATTGTCTGAGTCAGAGTACCCTAATAATTCAAAATTGGAAGTTCTAGGATACCAAATACCTACATTTAGGGCACCCTTTATGTACATAAGGATTCTTTTTAGGGCAGCTAGGTGAGTCTCCTTAGCAACGGTTTGGTATCTCACGCACATTCCTACTGCGAACAGGATGTCGGGTGTAACGACTCGGAAAATTCTCTTAATATTTCTTTAAAATATTGAGCATGTCTAGATAATTTTCCGAGGGACCTAGAAATATTAACTCAAATTTTAACCTAGAAATCCATGTTTTCTCATTTAAATTGGGGAAAATAGGCACTAATGGGCCTTATATTGGCTTTCTAGTACCATGATTATTGGTGAATTTTAGGTGAAAATTTATAGAAATATAAAGGGGTTTTAATGAGAAATATTAACATAATTATGGGGGAATTTTTAAGGGATTTTCGAAATAATAGGGAAATAAAAATAAAAATAAAATAGAAAAAATAGTGCATGCACCAAGGATTGAACCTTGGACCTCTTGTACAACCATGCATGCTCTAACCAATTCACCTAGTAAGGGAGTGCTATGAGGAAATGAAGTGGATTATGGTTAAGGCTTAGGAAAATGAAGAGTCATCAACCATGACCCTTCACTTACCCTCCTTAATGTGCTATAAAGAGGGGGAATGGGAGTTTCTTTCTTCCTTCCATCAATTCCATTTGTCTTCCTCCTCCTCCCTCATCCTAGCCGAAACCCTCAAGAGCGATTCTCCCTTGGAAAAAGTTCACCTAAGACTCCATCTCCAAGATCCAAGGCTTTTACAAGGATACTAAGGCTAGGGGTGGTCAAGAGGCAACAAGATTCTCATCCTTCTCTCAAATCTAAAGTTTATAATCAAGATCAACCAAAGTAAGACTCCCTCACCTGTGGTATAATAGTTCCTTTGAATTTTTAGCATAATATAAAGTTTGGTTTTAGGTTTTGATGTTGAGAAAACCATGTTTTGGACCCCTATGGTATTCGGCCACCATGAGTTTTGGGTCCATTATGAAGTTAAAAATCTTAATTTTGCTGTCTAATGTGCTCTCATGATGTTTAGAGAATAAATATAATTTTTGGAAATTTTTGGGGTACCCTAAGACCCTTTAGGGTTTGGGACCATCATAAGGATTTCCATGGCTAGGGTTGGATTTAACTCTTCACTCATGTATCTTGTGTACCCTTATGATACAAGGGGAGGTTGAAGGGATTTATGTGAATTTTCACAAGGTCTTGTGACCCTAAGGGTTTCGGCCAAGAAGGGATCTAGGGCAAGGGGTTAAGGTTTTCTTCAAGTATGGGTTCCAAAAGCCCCAATGGTAGGGTATGATTTGTGTTTAACGTTTGATTGGGGATTTTATGGAATTTTTCCATGCACCTATGGCCTTGAAGGGTTTCGGCCAGCCCTAAGAAGGAGGGCTAAAGGTTAGGGAAAACCCTAACCATGAGCCTTAATGACTTTCCATGGTCTTATAGGTAATGTATGGTTGTTTCTTTACCTTATTCTATCTTACATGTTAATTGAATGATGGAACCCTTCCTTATAGGTTTCGGCCAACCAAGGTAAATAGGGTTTGTGGGAAGTTAGGGTTTGAAGAATGATGGTTTATGCTTTATTATGAAGTATATATAAAGGTTCAAGCATGTGGTAGAAATTAAGTTACCCATAACTCTAACCTTAAGCACCATGTTTCATGTTTGTATGTTTATGATTGGATGCCATGCTTAATAGGGTTTATTTATGAATGTCTTATGTCCTATGCCATGTACTTGAATGGTAGGTAGTATGTTTATGGAAGCCCTACCCATGCATGCTTGGGATAGATACCATGTTTATGTATGAAATGCAATGTTTACCTTATGTATCATGATCATGCAAGTTCTATGGATTAGGATAAATCTCTATGCAAACATGTCATGTTCAATGAATATAATGCAATGTTTACCTTATATGCCATGATCATGCAAGCTCTAGGAATAAGAATGATGTTTATATAAGTAGGTTATGTTCTATAAATGAAGATGCATGTTATGTTTATAAATGAAGATGCATGTTATGTTTATGAATGAACGTGCATGCTATGTTTTATGAATAAAGATGTATGCCATGTTTATGAATGACGGCACGGTCGATGGTCGACGGTACGACGGTACGACGGTCGTGAGGACCGGTAAATGGGCCGGTAAATGGGCCGGTAGACGGGCCGGGTCGTTACACATGCCCTGTTTTATGAATGAGGATGCATGCCATGTTTTATGAATGAGGATGCATGCCATGTTTTATGAATGAAGATGTATGCCATGTCTTATGAATGATGAAGCATGTAAAGTATTTTACTTTATGAATGGGATTGTACCGGACCGAAGTATGGGTCCAAGGGATGGGCACCTTAAGAACGCCCCGGTTCTGGACTACCGACTATGCTGTCCACGGTTCTGGCACTACCGAAGCTATGCAACAGGGATGGGCACCTTAAGAACGCCCCGGTTCTGGGACTACCGACTATGCTGTCCTTACCCTAGTAGGTCGGGGCTTGCTACCTCGTATTTACTTAGGGATGCGCGCTTATGATGTATGTATGTGGTACAAGCCGGGGACCCCCAATGATATTATGATTATGTTTAAGTATTTAAAAGTATGATTTTAAAAGTTAAGCATCCTTATGTATATGCATTAGACTCATGCATTCATTCACGTTATGCATTATGCCATGATAGTAATATCTTATGTTTATGTCTCATGTCAAGAAATATACATGATAGTAAACGATTTATGCTTATGGTTATGTTAAGAAGATGCCCATATGATATGATAGAAAGCATGCCTATGTTTATGCCATACAGGTTAGTTCATTCTTATGTTATGTTTATGCCATGTATCATGCATGTTAAGAATGTTTCTTTATGTTATGTTTATGTCATGTATCATGCATGTTAAGAATGTTTCCTTAAGTTTATGTTTATGTCATGTATCATGTCATGTTAAGAACGTTTACTTATGGTTATGGATCATGCCATGCTAGGAATGTTTATTTATGTTTATGTTTATGTCATGTATTAGGCCATGTTAAGTTGAATTATGTTTATGTCTATGTCATGTATTATGATATGCTAAGTTGAATTATGTTCATGTTTATGCCATGTATCATGCATGTTATGAATGTTCCCTTAAGTTTATGTTTATGCCATCAATCATGTCATGTTAAGAACGTTTACTTATGTTTATGGATCATGCCATGCTAGGAATGTTTATTTATGTTTATGATTATGTCATGTATTAGGCCATGTTAAGTTGAATTATGTTTATGTCTATGTCATGTATTATGATATGCTAAGTTGAATTATGTTCATGTTTATGTCATGTATCATGCCATGTAAATTTTAATTATGTCATGTATCATGCCATGTAAGTTTATTTATATTTATGTTCAAGCATAAAGTTATGTTTATGTTTCATGTGCTTATGATCAAGTGATGAATGGTTTTAGTCAGTAGGAAAGAGTCTTACTAAGCCTGTGTGCTTATAGTCTTATTTCCTTATACCGCAGATCACGCAAGGGGACTGTAAAGAAGCAGCAGGAGGGCAAGAATGCATGTGTGTGGTAGTGACTTGGCCAAGTAAATAATATGTTTACTCGTCTTATGCTAGAACTTTACTTTTACTACTTATGTGCTTGAATAGTGACTTATGTGACTCTATGACATGATGCTAAGTATGACTTGATATGATGCTAAGTATGAAGTTAATATGCCAAGTTCCCATGTCATGATGCTAGGAATGGTAGTAGGTGCATGTAGGTGTAAGTTTAAAGTTACTCCGCTGCCTTATGATGTCTACATGCCCTAAGTATGTTAACGTAACGCCGCTTTACGAAAAAAAAAAGCGGGCGTTACAGGTTGGTAACGGAGCGGTAACCATCTCACTACACACACATCAAGCCCTCTTCCTGCAGCTTCCAAGTAAGTACCACTTTACATATCTTATAGTAGTAAGCACTGCTAGGGTGTTTTATGGTTCTAGAATATGCAAGTATGAATGATGTTATGATGAAAGGTACTTTAGGATATGTAATGATGAACGATATTTTATCTTCTTTCATGAATCAAATATTTGGAATTTAAGGGTAGGAAAATTGGTTATATATTTTAATCACTAGGGTAGAAGAAACCGAGTTGCGTGTGTTTTTCTCTGTATATATTTGCGAATTGAAAAAAAATGGTTCTATACTGGCTTGGTCGGTTTAGTACTAACTATGTCATTTTTTTTCCAATTCCAGATGTTGCATGAGAACTACACTGAGAGGTGCCGCGAGCTGATGGAACGAATAGAGGAAGTTGAGTACAGTCCGACCCGTGGAATTCAAGGCAACATGGGGTTTTTGGATCGGCTGTTCCGGAAACTTGAGCAGGAAGGGTTTCCAGTCATGGATGATCATAGGATCGGAGCTCTGCTTCGTTCATTGCCCAATCGGGCGAGGGAGGCTGCTCATCAGATCTGGGGGCATCATGGATGTCGTATTTCATATACGGAATTATGTAGGCAACTTCTTCATCACGTGTTTCCAGAGGATCTGGGGGACTCGAAGGAAGATCCCGAGATGTATGAGGAGGACCCCGAGATGTACGAGGAGGACCCCGAGATGTATGAGGAGGACCCCGAGATGCTCGAGATGTTTGTGGAAGACCCGATGAGCGAGGAAGATCTCGAGGTGCTTGAGGAAGATCCTGAGATGCTTGAGATGTTTGAGGAAGACCCCGGGATGTTTGAGGAAGACCCCGAAGTGGCTGAGGAGGTTCCCGAGATAGAGGAAGAGGATCCGATGGAGACAGTAGAAGATCCTGAGGCAAACCAAGGGGAGATGAACGAGGGAGTGGTAGTTACTGCCATGATGTTCTTTATTATGGGCATGATGGCAGCCCATCTATTTCGTTGAGTTCGGTTAGTTTTTGGTGAGCCAATAAGGTCTAAGTTAGTCATAATACAATTTGTCGTGAGTGTGTTTCAACCTTATGTTCATGAACCTGATATTAACAATGAGTTACCAATCGTATAACATAATGGTCTTAAGTTACATAAAGCAAATGATAATAATATGAGAATGTGTACTATAAATAGGACTCACCTATTCTATAATGACCATACAATTGATATAATCCGTAACTCAGGGGGAGAACTGATATTTCGGAAACCTACTGTTGTTAGGTTAACCATAATAAAAATAAATATATAATAGGTATGTAACTATGACATACGCATATACTTATATCATGGAGTTATTGATGACACTAGTCAATCACATGCTGGGAATGTAATCAGAGCTTCGACATGTATAGTGAGGCCTCCAAACTCGGGCTTGGAGCTGTACTTATGCAGAATGGAAAGGTTATTGCCTACGCCTCTAGACAACTCAAGGAATATGAACAGAATTACCCCACTCATAATCTGGAACTGGCCGCGGTGGTCTTCGCTCTTAAAATATGGAGGCATTATCTATATGGAGCGCAGTGTATGATCTATACGGACCACCAGAGTCTGCGATATTTCTTCACTCAGAAAGACCTGAATATGAGACAACGCCGATGGCTTGAGTTGGTGAAGGACTATGATTGCGAGATCTTCTACCATCCAGGGAAGGCAAACAGAGTGGCCGATGCACTCAGCCGGAAGTCAAGTGCCACCTTGATGTCCATATCTAAGTTACCCCGACCACTCGAAAGGGAAATTATGAATTTTGGGGTCGAAGTCATCTCTGGACGACTTTCCACCATGACAATATCCCCCACAGTATTTGAGGACATATTGGACAAACAAAATGGTGATCTGAGTCTTCAGAAAATAAGACAGGAGATCCTAGAAGGGAAGGGCGATGGTTTTCATATCGCCAAAGGGGGAGTACTCTACGTTAGGGATCGTCTATGTATTCCTAATGATCCGGAGCTTCGAAGGGAAATACTGGCAGAGGCTCATGGAACCCCTTATTTAATGCATCCAGGATCCACCAAGATGTATCAAGATCTGAAGGAGAAGTTTTGGTGGTCTGGAATGAAGAGGGATGTGGCTCAGTATGTTAGTACTTGCATGACTTGCCAGCAAGTAAAAGCAGAACACTAGCGACCCGGAGGAGTTCTACAGCCACTCACAATTCCGGAGTGGAAATGGGAAGACATCTCTATGGATTTTATTTCAGGACTTCCCAGGACTACGAATGGATATGATGCAATTTGGGTAATTGTGGACAGGCTGACGAAGTCTGCTCACTTTCTGGCAATCAAGATGGCTGATTCAATGAAGCAACTGGCTCAATTATATGTTAAGGAGGTAATCAGACTTCATGGAGTTCCCAAGACCATCATCTCAGATAGGGATGGTCGCTTTACTTCACATTTCTGGGAGTGTGTTCAGAAGTCTCTTGGCACTAAATTGTGATTTAGCACCGCCTTTCACCCTCAGACTGATGAGCAAACTGAACGGGTGAATCAAGTACTAGAAGACATGTTGCGAGCTTGTGCCTTGGATTTTAAAGGGAGCTGGTGTCGATATCTATGCTTAGCGGAATTCGCTTATAACAATAGCTACCAAGCTACTATTGGAATGGCACCTTGTGAAGCGTTGTACGGGAGGAGATGTAGGTCTCCTATCTGTTGGTACGAGGGTGGTGAAAAGAAGGAAATGGGGCTCACAAAGGATGTTATCGACAGCACCACCCGAGCTATACGGAATATTCGACAACGGATAGAAGCTGCTCAGAGCCGGCAGAAGAGTTATGCCGATGTCCGGCGTAGACCACTGGAATTTAATGTTGGAGATTTGGTGTTCCTTAAGGTGGCTCCTATGAAAGGGGTGACAAGATTTGGGAGGAAAGGAAAACTAAGTCCACGTTATGTGGGGCCGTACCTGATTCTGAAAAGAGTTGGTAAGGTGGCATATGAGCTGGAACTGCCTCCAGAGATGTCGGTCATCCATAATGTGTTCCATGTGTCAACACTTAAAAAGTGTATCCCAAATATGGACCGAGTGATCGAGCCACAGACAGTACAAGTGCAAGAGGACCTAAGCTATGAAAGCAGACCTATCTAGATCTTGGATCGAGAAGTCAAGAAGCTAAGGAGTAAGGAAGTACCCTTAGTCAAGGTTCTATGGCAAAGTCAACGGTTCGAAGAAGCTACCTGGGAACGCGAGGACGAGATGAGGCACAAGTACCCGGAGCTATTCTAAGTTCGAGGACGAACTTTCACGAGGTATGGGGGATTGTAACGACCCGAAAAATTCTCTTAATATTTCTTTAAAATATTGAGCATGTCTAGATAATTTTCCGAGGGACATAGAAATATTAACTCAAATTTTAACCTAGAAATCTATGTTTTCTCATTTAAATTGGGGAAAATAGGCACTAATGGGCCTTATATGGGCTTTCTAGTACCATGATTATTGGTGAATTTTAGGTGAAAATTTATAGAAATATAAAGGGGTTTTAATGAGAAATATTAACATAATTATGGGGGAATTTTTAAGGGATTTTCGAAATAATAGGGAAATAAAAATAAAAATAAAATAGAAAAAATAGTGCATGCACCAAGGATTGAACCTTGGACCTCTTGTACAACCATGCATTCTCTAACAATTCACCTAGCAAGGGAGTGCTATGAGGAAATGAAGTGGATTATGGTTAAGGCTTAGGAAAATGAAGAGTCATCAACCATGACTCTTCACTTACCCTCCTTAATGTGCTATAAAGAGGGGGAATGGGAGTTTCTTTCTTCCTTCCATCAATTCCATTTGTCTTCCTCCTCCTCCCTAATCCTAGCCGAAACCCTCAAGAGGGATTCTCCCTTGGAAAAAGTTCACCTAAGGCTCCATCTCCAAGATCCAAGGCTTTTACAAGGATACTAAGGCTAGGGGTGGTCAAGAGGCAACAAGATTCCCATCCTTTCTCAAATCTAAAGTCTATAATCAAGATCAACCAAAGTAAGACTCCCTCACCTGTGGTATAATAGTTCCTTTGAATTTTTAGCATAATATAAAGTTTGGTTTTAGGTTTTGATGTTGAGAAAACCATGTTTTGGACCCCTATGGTATTCGGCCACCATGAGTTTTGGGTCCATGATGATGTTTAAAATCTTAATTTTGCTCTCTAATGTGCTCTCATGATGTTTAGAGAATAAATACAATTTTTGGAAATTTTTGGGGTACCCTAAGACCCTTTAGGGTTTGGGACCATCATAAGGATTTCCATGGCTAGGGTTGGATTTAACTCTTCACTCATGTATCTTGTGTACCCTTATGATACAAGGGGAGGTTGAAGGGATTTATGTGAATTTTCACAAGGTCTTGTGACCCTAAGGGTTTCGGCCAAGAAGGGATCTAGGGCAAGGGGTTAAGGTTTTCTTCAAGTATGGGTTCCAAAAGCCCCTATGGTAGGGTATGGTTTGTGTTTAATGTTTGATTGGGGATTTTATGAAATTTTTCCATGCACCCATGGCCTTGAAGGGTTTCGGCCAGCCCTAAGAAGGAGGGCTAAAGGTTAGGGAAAACCCTAACTATGAGCCTTAATGACTTCCCATGGTCTTATAGGTAATGTATGATTGTTTCTTTACCTTATGCTATCTTACATGTTAATTGAATGATGGAACCCTTCCTTATAGGTTTCGGCCAACCAAGGTAAATAGGGTTTGTGGGAAGTTAGGGTTTGAAGAATGATGGTTTATGCTTTATTATGAAGTATATATAAAGGTTCAAGCATGTGGTAGAAATTAAGTTACCCATAACCCTAACCTTAAGCACCATGTTTCATGTTTGTATGTTTATGATTGGATGCCATGCTTAATAGGGTTTATTTATGAATGTCTTATGTCCTATGCCATGTACTTGAATGGTAGGTAGTATGTTTATGGAAGCCCTACCCATGCATGCTTGAGATAGATACCATGTTTATGTATGAAATGCAATGTTTACCTTATGTATCATGATCATGCAAGTTCTATGGATTAGGATAAATGTCTATGCAAACATGTCATGTTCAATGAATATAATGCAATGTTTACCTTATATGCCATGATCATGCAAGCTCTAGGAATAAGAATGATGTTTATATAAGTAGGCTATGTTCTATGAATGAAGATGCATGTTATGTTTATAAATGAAGATGCATGTTATGTTTATGAATGAAAGTACATGCTATGTTTTATGAATAAAGATGCATGCCATGTTTATGAATGACGGCACGGTACGACGGTCGTGAGGACCGGTAAATGGGCTGGTAAATGGGCCGGTAGACGGGCCGGGTCGTTACACATGCCATATTTTATCAATGAGGATGCATGCCATGTTTTATGAATGAGGATGCATGCCATGTTTTATGAATGAAGATGTATGCCATGTCTTATGAATGATGAAACATGTAAAGTATTTTACTTTATGAATGGGCTTGTACCGGACCGAAGTATGGGTCCAAGGGATGGGTACCTTAAGAACGCCCCGGTTCTGGACTATCGACTATGCTGTCCACGGTTCTGGCACTACCGAAGCTGTGCAACAGGGATGGGCACCTTAAGAACGCCCCGGTTCTGGGACTACCGACTATGCTGTCCTTACCCTAGTAGGTCGGGGCTCGCTACCTCGTATTTACTTAGGGATGCACACTTATGATGTATGTATGTGGTACAAGCCGGGGACCCCCAATGATGTTATGATTATGTTTAAGTATTTAAAAAGTATGATTTTAAAAGTTAAGCATCCTTATGTATATGCATTAGACTCATGCATTCATTCACGTTATGCATTATGCCATGATAGTAATGTCTTATGCTTATGTCTCATGTCAAGAAATATGCATGATAGTAAATGATTTATGCTTATGGTTATGTTAAGAAGATGCCCATATGATATGATAGAAAGCATGCCTATGTTTATGCCATACAGGTTAGTTCATTCTTATGTTATGTTTATGTCATGTATCATGCATGTACAGAATGTTTCTTTATGTTATGTTTATGCCATGTATCATGCATGTTAAGAATGTTTCCTTAAGTTTATGTTTATGTCATGTATCATGTCATGTTAAGAACGTTTACTTATGGTTATGGATCATGTCATGCTAGGAATGTTTATTTATGTTTATGTTTATGTCATGTATTAGGCCATGTTAAGTTGAATTATGTTTATGTCTATGTCATGTATTATGATATGCTAAGTTGAATTATGTTCATGTTTATGCCATGTATCATGCATGTTAAGAATGTTCCCTTAAGTTTATGTTTATGCCATCTATCATGTCATGTTGAGAACGTTTACTTATGTTTATGGATCATGCCATGCTAGGAATGTTTATTTATGTTTATGTTTATGTCATATATTAGGCCATGTTAAGTTGAATTATGTTTATGTCTATGTCATGTATTATGATATGCTAAGTTGAATTATGTTCATGTTTATGCCATGTATCATGCCATGTAAATTTTAATTATATCATGTATCATGCCATGTAAGTTTATTTATATTTATGTTCAAGCATAAAGTTATGTTTATGTTTCATGTGCTTATGATCAAGTGATGAATGGTTTTAGTGAGTAGGAAAGAGTTTTACTAAGCCTGTGTGCTTATAGTCTTATTTCCTTATACCGCAGATCACGCAAGGGGACTGTAAGGAAGCAGCAGGAGGGCAAGAATGCATGTGTGTGGTAGTGACTTGGCCAAGAAAACAATATGTTTACTCGTCTTATGCTAGAACTTTACCTTTACTACTTATGTGCTTGAATGGTGACTTATGTGACTCTATGACATGATGCTATGTATGACATGATATGATGCTAAGTATGAAGTTAATATGCCAAGTTCCCATGTCATGATGCTAGGAATGGTAGTAGGTGTAAGTTTAAAGTTACTCCGCTGCCTTATGATGTCTACATGCCCTAAGTATGTTAACGTAACGCCGCTTTATGAAAAAAAAAATGCGGGTGTTACATCGTGTCTACTAGCAGTTAAGTATAATAAACTACTTATCATGCTTCTATATAGTTTTAAATCAACTGACTTCCGTTCAGAGTCATTGTCTATTTTGACATTTGTGGCCATGGGAGTACCTAAACTCTAAGAGTTTTCCATTTTGATTTTTTTGATTAATTCTCTTGCATATTTGGATTGATGAACGTAATTACCATCCCTGGGTTGTTTTATTTGTAGACCTAAGAAAAAATTTAGTTCGCCTACCAAGCTCATTTCAAACTCACTCTCCATAATTTTAACAAAATCTTTTAAGAAGTTTGAAGTAGTTGACCCAAAAATTATGTCATCTATATAGATTTGGGATATAAAAATGTCTTTTTCTATGGTTTTAACAAATAAGGTTAAGTCAATTTGGCCTTGGTTAAATCCCTTAGAAATCAAGTAGGTTGATAGTCTTTCCTACTAGCCCCTAGGTGCTTGTTTTAACTCATAAAGTGCTTTCCTATGTTTGAACACATGCTCGGGATTGTCTAGGTCCTCAAATCCTAGGGGCTATCCTACATATACTTCCTCTTTTATGAACTCATTAAGGAAGCCAGACTTGACATCCATTTGGTATAGTTTAAAACCTTTATGGCTTGTAAAAGCTAGTAACATCCTAATTGATTCAAGTCTGGCAACGGGGGCATAATTTTTATCATAATCCAACCCTTTGACTTGACTAAACCCTTTAGCTACTAAGCGGGCTTTGTTTCTCACAATCTCACCTTGATCATTTAGCTTGTTTCTAAATACCAACTTAGTGTCTATAACTGACTTACCTTCAGGTTTAGGGACTAAGTCTCAGACTTGGTTTCTCTTATATTGGGCTAGTTCTTCTTGCATTACAATGATCCAATCTGGGCCAGGTAGGGCTTCTTCTATAGTCTTAGGTTCTATTTTTGAAATTAGCGCAATTTGACTATGTTTCTGTAAGAAGACCTTGTTTTGACCCCTATGGTTGGATCACCCAAGATTTGGTCAGATGGATGATTCAGTTTGGGTTTCTTAGTTCTCCTAGAACTAGGTTCAGCCTAAGGTCCGCCTGGTAGATTTAGTTCAGCGATCGGTTCAACTACTTGGGTTGGTTCAGCTATTGGTTCAGTTGATGTCTCAGTAATTGGTTCAATTGATAGTTCAGTTAATGGTTCAATTAATGGTTCAATTTCTTCTTGATCATGATTTGAAGTATTTAGGCTTGGTTTGATAGTAGGTTTTGTTTCAGTTTCTTCAATAAATATTAAGTTTGTGGTTTCTTCAATTTTAAGGGTTTGTCTATTGAAGACCCTATATGCTTTACTTGTTGTTGAATACCCTAGAAATGTCCCTGGGGTTGATTTTGAATGAAATTTACCTAGGTAGTCTTTAGTATTTAAAATGTATACTTTACATCCAAAAACCCTTAAATAATATAAATTTGGTAGCCTGTGATAATAAATTTCATAAGGGGTCTTATTGTGTCTTCTATTTATTAAGACCATATTTTGAATATAACAGGCAGTATTTACTGCTTCTGCCTAAAATTGATTAGTTAAGTTGTATTCGTTGAGCATGGTCCTAGTGACTTCCTAAAGGGTTCTATTCTTCCTTTCAACTATTTCATTTTATTGGGGAGTTCTAGGGCATGAAAATTATTGGTTGTACCTGTTAATTTTACAGAATTCCTCAAATCTCATATTCTTAAATTCTTCCCCGTGTCACTCCTAAGTCTTTTACTTTTGTGTCATTTTGATTTTTTAGCATTTTACACATATTGTTAAATGTGTTAAATGTTTCATCTTTAGTTTATAGGAATCTAACCCAGGTAAACCTAGAGTAATCATCGATAATTACTAAGCAGTACCGATTCCCGCTTAGCGACTTGGCTCCATGTGAATCAAATAGGTCTAGGTGTAGGAGCTCAAGTGTGGCTTGGGTTAAGTCTGACTGGGTTGATTTGTGGGTTGACTTGGTTTGTTTACCTTGTTGACATGGATTACAGATTGTTGATGCAGTCTGACCCTGATTGTTGTTTTGGTGTTGACATCGATTTTAGTTTAGGTTGATGATTATTATGATTATGGTTAAGTCCTGATCGGGGATTAGGCATGTTATGGAAAATCCTAGATTGGAGGGCTAGGTGTTGGAATATCTTAACCTGGAGGGTTAGGTATGGAAAAGTCCTAATTCGGAAGGGTTGGGTGAAAATTCCTAGCTTGGAGGGCTAGGTGAAAAGTCCTAACTTGGAGGGTTAGGTGAAAAGTCCCAACTTGGAGGGTTAGGTGAAAAATCCTGGCTTGGAGGGTCAGGTCCTAGCTTGGAGGGCTAGGTGTGGAAAGTTCTAAATCGGAAGGTTGGATGAAAAGTCCTAGCTTGGAGGGCTAGGTGAAAAGTCCTAACTTGGAGTTAGGTGAAAAGTCCCAACTGGAGGGTTAGGTGAAAAATCCTGGCTTGGAGGGTCAGGCCCTAGCATGGAGGGCTAGGTTGGATGAAACCCTAGCTTGGAGGGCCAGGTTGGAGCCCCTGGATCGATCTGGTGACAGATCAGGGAGTTGGCACGGTGCTCCTTCGTGGAACGTTCTGGAGAACGATCCAGCGATGACTGATCGGTCTGGTGACCGATCAGGGAGTATGCGTTTCACCCACTGCTTAGCTCCTGATCAGTCTGGTGACCGATCAGGGAGCACACAGTGAGGTTGAGTTCCCTTACTGATCTGCTCCTGATTGGTCTGGTGACCGATCAGAATCACTGTGCAGATCGTTCTGGAGAACGATCCAGCGTCGCGGGTTCCTCACTATGATCGATCAGGACGGATCCTGATCTGTCTGGTCATGACCTGATCGGTCTGGTGACCGATCAGGAGGATCCTTGATCGGTCTGATGACCGATCAGGAGGATTAGACTGCGAAGCTCATAAATTGCCCAGTAAAGGGGTGAATTGGTCTGGTGATCGATCCACAACCTGGGATCAGTCTGGTGATCGATCTAGGAGAGTCCCAAAGCAATCGCGATTTCTGATTGAGTAATGGGGACCGATCAGGACGAAGCCTGATCGGTCTGGACTCAGCCTGATCGTTCTGGTGACCGATCAGGAGTCTCTCTGATCGGTCCGGTGACCGATCACTTTAATTCAAAATGCAATGTCAGACGCTCTGATCACGTTTGAACGTATCCGATTCTCTGCGTTTCATCTCTAATGCTTGATTTTCTGTTTGATATACTGCTCTAATGATCTGATTAAGCTGCAGGTGACAGGAGAGGATTCAAACACTCAAGAAGAGTCAAAGGTGGCCTTTCCTTGGAGCAGGTTCTAAAGTTTCAAACACTCAAGGATTGTGTTCTCCACATCCTTGCTTGCGTGTTCTAAAGTTTCATCATCTTGAGCAAGCATCTGAAATCAGTGAAGCAACCGTTCCCTTGCTTGAGTACTTGGAGGAAGGAACAAGAGGCTTTGAGTTCGACAGCGAGAAGACACGGGGAAAGGTTTCTTGCGTGAGATCGTCGCTGGGTGGAGCTCGGGAAAAGCTTGCTGTGTTCTTGTCTTTGCTAAGTGCTAAGTACGATCCTTCTTGTGTTTCATTGTGCTTAAACTATATCCTTGATTGAGACGCTGTGGAGAGGTTACTCCACCGAGAAGGAGGTTGCTTTCTATCCGGTGTTTACCGGGGCTTGATCTGCCGACGATTAAGGGATCGCCCACCTTACGGGCACGCCAAGGAGTAGGGGCAAGTTATCCCCGAACCTTGTAAACCCTCCTTGTTAGCGATCTTGCTAGTTGTGTTAGTTTGCTTTCGTTTTCTATTTTTCTGCATACTCTATGTTTGCTACTTCCACTGTGCTACTAACAAATCTAAGTGCAGAAATTCGATAAGTGTCTAAGTCCAAGTATTTGGCTATATTCACCCCCCCTCTCTAGCCATCCGGGTTCCAACAAGTGGTATCAGAGCTTGGGGCTCTGTTTTTGCGGATTAACAACCGAGAGCTATCATCCATGGCTTTGAGAGAATGTTTCTCCACCACCCGACCACCTTTCTTTGATGGCGCTGACTTTCAATATTGGAGATCAAAGATGAAGTATTATCTCAAGATGGACATCAATACTTGGTTCACGGTGAAGGAGGGTTTCACTCCTCCAAAGGATGATGAAGGCAAGGAACTTGAATCGTGACGGTGGACGGCCGAACAAACTCGAAAGAGTGAAGCCGACGCGAAGGCGGTCGTCACTCTACAATGCGGCATGAACAAAGACCAACTCATCATGGTTGGTCCATTCACAAGTGCAAAAGACTTGTGGAACAAGCTCATCGAACTTCACGAGGGCAACCGAGATTCAAGAATCGCCAAGAGGGACTTGTTCCTCAATCAACTTCAAAATCTCTCCATGAAGGAGAATGAAACCGTAAGTGAGTTACATAGTCGGTTCAAGGAAGTCCTCAATGGGCTTCATTCGATTGATGAAAAGGTCGAGAATCGCGACCTTATGAGGTATGTGCTAAAAGGATTTCCAAGGAATGCTTTGTGGTCATCCATGGTGGATGCTTACAAAGTTTCCAAGGATTTATCAATTATTAAGTTAGATGATTTGTTTTGCGAAATGGAATTGCATGAAATGGCTAACAAAGGCCCCAAGGAGAAGGGGATTGCCTTAGTTCCAGGGGACCGATCCAACAAGAAGAAGAAGGAGAAGAAGAAGGAGAAGGAAGTCTCTTCATCTTCATCCTCTTCTGAATCTGAGTCTGATTCCAAGGAAGATGGCAGCGGGTCTTCTTCCTCCGAGATGGCAAATTTTGTGAGAAGAATGATGAGAAGGGGTCGACGTTTCAAGGGTAAAGGTAACCCTAGTGAAGCTAAAGTTGATAAGACTAATGTATCTTGTTTTGAGTGTGGTAGGAAAGGGCACTTCAAGAGTGAATGCCCAAAGCTAAAGAAGAAGAAGGAGAAATCCAAAAAGAAAGAAGAAAAATCCAAGAATAAGAAGAAGGCCTTGAAGGCCACTTGGGATGAGTCATCCTCAAGTTCATCAGATGAAGAAGAGGAGAAGAGCACAAGACATGTGACACTCATGGCATTGGGAGATCAAGAGAGCAGTGATGAATCTTCCAACTCCTCAAACGCGGCTTCATCATCTTCGGATGTTGAAGAGGTAACTTCTCCTGAACTTGAAAAGTGTTATAGAGCAATTGCATGTTTAACCAATATGTTAAGGAAGTCGAAAAATAAGGTTAAAGCATTGCAATTAGAAATTGATCAATTGAAATTATCTAGGGATGTTAACATTGATGATTTGCATGTTGAAATGTTAGAGGATGAGATTAAGTCATTAAAACTTGAGGTTGAACATTTGAAATCCTCTAGGGTTGAGGATGTAGATGATTTGCATGATGAATTGCTAGAAGAAGAAAATAAATCATTGAAGAGTGAAGTTGAGAGACTCAAGAATATTCTTGAGAAGTTCTCAACTAGCTCTAAAACCCTAGATATGATCCTGAATGCCCAAAGGGCAGTCTACAATAGGGTCGGTATTGGTTACCGACCCAAAGAACCTTCATTCGACTGATATGAGACAATCTAGGACACCCAAGGTTCAAAAGAAAGTTGTCAAGACATGGGTGCCTAAGACTTGTTTAGTAGGTGCTTTAGGTCCCAAGGTTTGGGTACCTAAAACTTCTATTTTTCAAATTGTGTAGGTTATGATTGAGGGGGAGCATCTATCAACTTGGTTCGTTGATAGTGGGTGCTCCAAACATATGACCGGGGATAGATCATTGTTTACTACCCTTCAAAAGAAAAGTAGATGTAATGTTTCATTTGGTAACAATGGTAGCCTTAAGGTCATAGGAATAGGAGACATTCAAATATCCAAATGTCTTAGAATCTCAAATGTCCTTCTAATCAAGGGGATGACATTTAATCTCCTAAGTGTCAGTTAATTGTGTGACACGGGTTACACAATTGATTTTCAACTAAGTCAATGTCTAGTTAGACAACATGACACCTTGGACACGGTACTAGTAAGAACAAGAGTAGACAATATTTATCAAGTTTCATTTAAAAGTGCTACTAATGTTTTTGCTAAGTATTTCATGTCGAAAGAAGAGGAGTCCACTCTTTGGCACCGGAGACTTGCACATGTTAATATGAAGAACATCCGAAAGTTGGCCAACAAGGGATTAGTTCGTGGCTTACCAAGCATCAAGTATGAAAAGGACAAAGTTTGTGATTCATGTCAAATGGCTAAGCAAACTAAATCTGCACATAAAGGTAAAAACACTGTAAGTACATCTACTGCTTTAGATTTACTTAACATGGATCTATTTGATTGTAGCACTATCATATCATTGAATGGAAGTAGATATTGCTTTGTTATCATTGATGATTTTACTAGATATACATGGACTTATTTTCTAAAATATAAGGATCAAACCTTAGATGTTTTCATTTCTTTTTTGTAGAAGAGATGAAAACGAAAAATCATCAACTATTAAGACAATTAGAAGTGATCATGGAGGTGAATTTCAAAATCAACGATTTTTAGAATTTTGTCAAGATAGAGATTATAGACATGAGTTTTCCACTCCTAGAACTCCACAACAAAATGGTATGGTAGAGAGGAAGAACCGTGTTTTACAAGAGGTTGCACGAAGCATGCTTAATGAGTACTCACTACCGAGCTACTTATGGGCCGAAGCTATTAATACAGCTTGCTATGTGCAAAATCGAGTCCTCATCCATAGGTTCTTAGGAAAGACTCCCCATGAACTTTGGTTTGGGAAACCACCTACGGTTAAACATCTAAGGGTGTTTGGTTGTAAGGTGTTCATCCTAAACACCAAGGACCACCTTGGAAAGTTCACGGCAAAAGCTGATGAAGGGATACTAGTCGGGTATTCCTTAATTAGCAAAGCCTATCGAGTCTACAACAAGAAATCTAGATTAGTTGAAGAGTCTTCTGATGTTGTCTTTGAAGAAATTCCAAAAGTTAATGGTCAACCAGAAGATGAAGTCCAATTTGAACTTAGGAGACTAAGTTTGAATGAGAGTCCAAATGTTGTTGATGGTAATGAATCCGATAATGGTGAGCCTAGACAACCCATAGATCAGTCGGATCCTGAGGCTGAGCTTGTGTCTAGTGAACCCATTCAAGAAGCACCACCAACACCTAGGCAAACTAGATTAGCCTCTAGTCATCCTCAAGACCAAATTGTTGGAGACATCCATCATGGGGTTTGAACTAGATCATTCTTTAGGAATGAGGCTAATGAAGTTGCTCTAATTTCCGAAATTGAACCTAAAAAAATTGATGAAGCATTAAATGATCCCGATTGGATCATTGCAATGCAAGATGAACTAGGTCAATTCGAAAGGAGTCAAGTTTGGGACTTAGTTCCTAGACCTAAGAAGACCACCATCATTGGAACCAAATGGGTCTTCAAGAATAAATTAAATCATAAGGGAGAAATTATTAGAAACAATGCACGCTTAGTAGCCAAGGGCTACAGTCAAGTTAAAGGCCTTGATTATGATGAGACTTATACTCCCGTGACATGATTAGCGATTGATGCTTGCATTTGCAGCACATCGAGGTTTCAAGTTATATCAAATGGATGTCAAATCGGCCTTTCTAAATGGTTTAATTAGAGAAGAGGTCTATGTCGAACAACCTCCGAGGTTTGAGAGTACCGAATTTCCAAACCATGTATTTAAGCTCAAAAATGCACTCTATGGCCTTAAACAAGCACCCCGAGCTTGGTACGAGCGGTTGTCGACGTTCTTAATTGAAAAAGGCTTTGTAAGAGGCCAAATAGACCCTACACTATTTCTACGGAGAGATGGTGACAATATTTTTGTAGCCAAAGTATATGTCAATGACATAATTTGTGACTCAAATAACAAGGGTTATTTAAATGAATTCATTGGACACATGGAAAGTGAATTTGAAATGAGTCTAGTGGGAGAGTTGACTTTCTTCCTTGGACTTGAAATCAAACAAACCCGAGATGGGATCCATGTGAATCAATCGAAATACACACAAGAAATGCTCCGTAAATTCAATATGAGTGATTCAAAAGAGGTAACCACTTCCATGGCTACAAACACAAGATTAGACAATGATGAGAGTGGTAAACCCGTTGATTTGACTTAATATCGGAGCATGATAGGTAGTTTGCTATACCTCACAGCTAGCCGACCTGATATTCTTTTCGCTGTAGGTATGTGTGCAAGGTATCAAGTTTGTGCCAAGGAATCTCATTTAATCGCCGTTAAGAGAATTTTGAGATATCTTAAAGGCACAATAGGAGTCGGTCTTTAGTACCCCCGTACCGAATCTTTTGATTTAATTGGTGATAAGTATCATTTTATTGATCATTTGAGTTGCTAAAATTCATGTTTGACCTATGTTTTTATTGCTTAATTGTGAAATTGCCCTAGGTTTTAGGATTTCCTCTTATTTTGGACTTAATTACAAATTTACACATTTTTTGGATTATTTGGCCACTAATTTTCTGATATATTTTTGTAGGCATGAAAGGATCCTGAACCTAGAGCATATTGGGTCAAACTTGAGTCGGAAGTGAACCGGATTGAATTATCAAGCTTACGATTAATCTGAGCCGTCCGATTCAAAAGCGGCTAGATCTGAGCCATCCGGGACAATCTGAAGCAATCCGAGCTAGGGTTAGGGTTGATCAAGTATTATGATCAAGATCTGAAGGTTTTATCCCAATCAGAGCTCAATCAACCGTTAGATCAAGCTCGGAGGGCTCTAGATCGTCCATTCAAAGATTAGGATGATCTGGACCATCCGTTGCAAATCTAGAGGATCTGAGCTATCACGAGGCAGATCCTGACCCCAGATCATCATCATCAAAGTTTGGCTAAAATCAGAGCAAGATCAGCCGTTGGATTTCCTCAAATCAATCTGAGCCGTTCAAAGTTAATTACTTAAGGAAAAATCTGCGCAGCTTCTTCCTCCATCACGTCTTCGCCGCAGCAGTAGTTTTCTTCAGTTCTTCATCGTGTTCTTCAGTTTTTCATCCAATCGAAGGCGTGATCACTCAATCCTTCATCAGAGCAAGGGCTAGGTCAGTGAAGAGAGTTCTCAGTGAGGTTTCAGATTGGATTTTTGCTCAATAGCAAGGCTGCGTGAGGTTCAGCAGTTTTGCTATCCGATTTCAGCGAGCTCAGCTGTGCACCATCGCCACTGCATCCGAGCTATCCAAAGGGGTTCCCTGGAAGGTTTCGGTCATTCCCTAATCCCAATCGCAAGCCACCACAGCGAGTTTGAAGGAATTGGAAGCAAATTTCGGCTTGAGCAGGATTTGATCTGATTCGGTAGCAGAGATTGCTCCTCACTGATTTGTTGAGCTTGCGGGTCCGAGGTTCTCCCTTGATTGACGACCAAGGAGCTCTTGAGTTGGAGAATGGTTGAGGAGTAGCTTAGATGATTAAGTTTCATTGTGATTTAGCTGTAGTTTAATTTCTGCACGAATTCTGTTCTGAATTTCTTTTTCAGTTACTGCAATTTATGTTTTTAAGTTTGTTAGCTGTAATTTAGCTTCAATTCTTCAAGACAAGTAGTTTAGGAAGTTTATTAGTGATAAATTGAATGTTATTTCAGTTTATTTCTTTGTCAATTTCTTGCGTGCCAAATTCAAATAGCGTGCCACTTTTATTACTGCAATTTCTGCTGATTTCTTAGCTTGTATCAAGGCTGTTTGTTGGCCAAATTGTCTCTGCATTTTAGTTGTGTTAATTCCTGCAGTAGAGATAGCTAAATGCTTGTTTAGTTAACATAGAACTTGGTTTTAGTCCCTAGCAATTCAGTCCATGTTTTCAGCTTAGCTAGCACCCCATTTCTGAAATTCTGTTTTCATTACTGCATTTTCCTTCATTTCTGCATTCTTTTCTTTGGCTCGATTTGTGTCTAAAGTGAGCTGTTTGTGTCTGGATTTCTTCATCCATTCCTGCTAAGTTCTTAATTGATAGTTTGCTTTTCAAATTGCATTTGGTTAGCTTCATTTCTGAACTGCTAGAAGTAGTTTTAGGCACAAAAATTTAGTTTTTGGCACACAGATTTTCAGCTTGCGTGCCAAGCTGTTTTGGGCATTGTTTTCACATCAATTTTCACTTGTCTTTTGGTGTAGGATAGCTTTTGAAATCTATTGATATCATCCTTAGAATCCCTGAATTTTCTTTGCATTGGTTAGCTTCCAAAGTTGTAGTTAGTTTGAGTTAATATTGTTGCTTGCTTAATTTTTGACTTCCATAGTTAGCACTTGTTTTAAGTTTGATTTGCTTACCGAAAACTCCCATCACTGCCTTTACTTCATTGCATAGCAGTTCTTTTGTTTCGTTGAAATCAGAAATCAGTTTCCAAAAATCTGGTGAGTGCTTGATTAGGTTTACATTAGGTTGAGTACTAAGTGTCATCTCTTTGTTTAGTTCATGAGTTGAGTTCTCTATTTTTCATTGTGCTTTCATATCTGAATTAGAACCCAAAATCCAATTACTTATTTGAACCCCAAAACACAAACGACACATAAACCAAGTTAGAATCACACAACGTCAACTAGCTTATAGAAAAATACGACCTGTGGCCCCTTTGCTACATTTTCATATTTTGATTGCAAAAAGGGTTTCCAGCATTTTATTCATATCTAAATTTGAGACCCACATTCGTGACAGTCTATTTTGGGTCTGTCAATTGGCTATACCAATTCCGACTACGCTGGATGTAAGTTGGATCGGAAAAGCACAAGTGGGGGTTGCCAATTTCTAGGATCATCTTTAGTTAGTTGGTCAAGTCAGAAGCAACATTGTGTTGCTCTCTCCACGACCGAGGCAGAATATATCGCCATGGGAGAGAGCGTATCACAATTGTTGTGGATGATCCACACTCTAGAGGACTATGGATTAAGTTACAAAAGTATGCAAGTGTTGAGTGACAACATTAGCACAATTAACCTAACCAAGAATCCAGTCCATCATTCTAGGACCAAACATATTGAAATGCGTCACCACTACATTAGGGATCATGTTGCTAGGGGAGATATTGTACTCTCACATGTAGAGTCCAAGTCAAACCTCGCTGACATTTTCACTAAACCACTCCCAGAAAATGAGTTTAGTTTCTTAAGAAGGGAGTTGGGAATGTGTCGTGCTTCATAGTTTTCAAAATGCATTCAAAACTCTTCATGATAAGTTCTAATTACTGGGAAACAATTGGGTAACTTTGGGGACATGTCACACAAACTATAAGGTTTACCAAAACATTTTTGTTTGCTAGAAATGGGGTGAGATGCTAGGATCAACTCAATTTCTTAAAATGTCAATGTATCCCTTGAGAAATTAAGTTGACGAGATAAAAATCACTTCGGTGACCAAGTATGGGGAAAACCAATGCATAACATATGTGTATTTGGCTCCATGATCATACTTGGACATTCCAATCAAGGAAACTTGATTGGAAACTTGAATTTGGCACAATCTTGGTTAAACCTTTTTTGAATGATTGTTGATTGAGTTTGACTCCACTTGGATGGAGCAATGTGTTTTTCAAACCATAAGGACCTTTAATCATTGTTTAGGGATAAATTTTAGTCAAGGGATCACTTCCAAGATCGATATCTTTCATCAGATCTTGTCAAAAGTCATTGGAAGTCTGAAACTGAATGTTTCAGATAATATCAGGCAATATCAGGAACCCTGATCGGTCAATGGACCGATCAGGCATAGGGATGATCGGTCCCTGGACCGATCTGGCTCCCTCCTGTTGTGATCGGTCTGCAGACCGATCAGAGGGGTCACAGAGACTTAACGAAATTCTGACCAAACATTTTGTGCTAGCCTGGATCGGTCCCCGGACCGATCTAGCACCCTGTGGTGATCGGTCCACAGACCGATCAGGAGGGCTTCTCGATTATCATCCAACCCTACTGTTCGCTTCCTGATCGATCAGCCGATCGATCAGGAGTCTGCCTGATCAGTCACCCGATCGATCAGGACCAGACCAGTCCGATCAGGCCAGAGCCTGATCAGTCTAGACGTTCTCAGATCGAACGGTGATCCGTTCAATCGCATTAAAGTCTGGTTGGTGGACTGATCCACCAACCTAATAACTTCGCGAAAAACCTCTCATTGCCGAACCCTAGCGCCGAACCTCACTACCTTGCGTCTCTTCACTTCGTGCGAGAGCCTTCCTCATCTCCTTCTTCCTCTTGCGAGTGCGCGCGTGCGGTTCTGAGAGGGTTCCTACGAGCTCTTTCTTCTTCCTGCGAGTTTCTCTCTCGCTGAAGGGCTTTGCGATCATCTCTTGCGCCGAGTGCTTCTCCTGCGCAAGCCTTTTTCCTTCCAGACTTCAAGAACTTCACCAATGGCACCAAAGTTAGTTTTTGGCTTAGTTTTTCTTGCAAATCGATTCATAGTATATGTATTTGCGCTAATCATGATCTTTATTTTGGTGTTCTTATGTTGTCCTGTGACCTCTTGTTTTGGTCGTGACCCACCTTTGTCGTATCCTACCTTTGATCAATTCTACCTTATGCTTCCTTAATTGAATCTTGGGTCTTTGATTAAACTATGTTCTTATGATCGATTGCATCTTATGTTCACATGATTATTGTGTTGTGATCAAATCTTGGGTCTGTGATTCAACCTGTGTTTTTATGATCAAATCACTCTTGCTCAATTGACTTAACCTATGTGCATGATCTATTCCATTCTTTAAAAAATCATCTAAGGGAAAGGAACCCATAGAGGGCAGCTCGAAGGGCATAGGCCCGTCATCATCTACACCTCCTTCGGGACCTCCTCCACCTCCACACACTAGGTTTCAAAACATTCATTATGCTCTAGATTTTCTATGGCACAACTTCAAACTGATGCCATATCGGACTATGGATCAAACCTTTATCTACGAACATTGTCCCTCAGTTCGGCGAATTATTGAACATTATAATCTTCAATCCATTCTATACCTTGAGAGGCCAATCAATCTTGATTTGGTTTCTGAATTCTATAACAACATGGTTAGTGGGGAGGGTACGGGATGGAAAACCCGTGTTGCCAGTGTCGACCTTACTTTTAATCGATCTATTTTCACTGACTTTCTTGGCTGTCGCCGGTAAGAAAATGATTTTTCTCTCTATCCTTATCTTACTGATCCTCTTCAGATACCCTTTGATGGAGCCACTCCTGATTCCATCTACGAGTATTTTCTAGGTCATCCCAGGCCAAGGGGTTCCGGTGAGCGCACCCATGATTTTCCCACATTTCTTGCTCTTTGTCTTTCCCCCATTGAGTATGTTTTGTTTAAGATCATCACAAATTGTCTCCTTCCGACTACTTCAAAACACCTAGATGAGATTCACCTGTTCCACTGCTTGATGCTCTACGGGATGCATCAGCAGTTAGACATTGACCCAGTGGCTTCAGTCTATTTCTCCATCATAGTCCACAGTCAGATGTACGGCCAGACGGTCTACATGGCTTTTGGCCACATCATTACTGCTTGGCTCCAGTTCGTAGGTATCGATGTTTCACAGGGCCGCATTGTGCCCATGGTTCGCCAGGACTGCCATCTGGATCGTCGCATGCTCGCTCAGTCCGGCATTGTTGTCGGGCCGCAGGGGCTAAGGTGGAAGAATCAACAACATGTGGGGGAGTTATCAGGAGCAGTCCCTGATCAGGAGCCATCCACTGGTGCTGAGGATTATGATGAGTGGGCTCCTGATCTACGCTGGCAGGTTGCGGAGTTAGAGCAGTTGATGCAGCGCGAGCTACACATTTCCGAGCTCTGGCACCAGGAGGTCAGCTCGGAGTTTCAGTCTTTCAATCGCCGGCTCGACGCTCTCGCATCCGACGTCTCTGAGATCAGCTCACTACAGGACACATGGTATGAGGAGTGGTATCATCATACGTTTCCTGGTGGTGCGTCCCCGAGCAGCCCTCCACCAGGAGGTGTTATATATATTGCTGATTCTTCAGACGATGAGCATTGATGGCATTGACTGTTTTGATGACTGTTATATTTGGTTGTGCTTAGTTTCTTTTAAGGTGTCTTGACTTTGATGCGGTATGATGCATCTGATATTTTGCATGTATTTTTGACTTATCATGTTTAGGATGTTGGCTTATATGTGTTCACATAAGTACTATCTATCTATATGCCTCATTCTATATGATTGTGTTCATGCTTATGATGTCATGCTCATATGATACATATGCTTGTTTTGCCATGCCTTATCTTTGTCATATGTGTTCATATGTTTTTCAAAATTCAAATCGTATCTTTGTTGTTTTGGGATACCCCTAGGGTTGAGGGGGAGTATGGCTAAACTTAACAGCCCCTCTAGACCCTTTTCGGTGTTCGATAAAGGGGGAGAGTGTTGGTTGGGTAAGTTTAGGATGATTATATTGTAGGGGGAGGATCTTGATTCCCCTATGATTCTGAAAGTTGAAAAATTGATTGAGAATCCCTAAACTTAAAATCGGATTGTCAAACAACAAAAAAGGAGAGATTGTTGATGCAGTCTGACCTTGATTGTTGTTTTGGTGTTGACATCGATTTTAGTTTAGGTTGATGATTATTATGATTATGGTTAAGTCCTGATCGGGGATTAGGCATGTTATGGAAAATCCTAGCTTGGAGGGCTAGGTGTTGGAAAATCCTAACCTGGAGGGTTAGGTATGAAAAAGTCCTAATTCGAAAGGGTTGGGTGAAAATTCCTAGCTTGGAGGGCTAGGTGAAAAGTCCTAACTTGGAGGGTTAGGTGAAAAGTCCCAACTTGTAGGGTTAGGTGAAAAATCCTGGCTTGGAGGGTCAGGTCCTAGCTTGGAGGGCTAGGTGTGGAAAGTTCTAACTCGGAAGGTTGGGTGAAAAGTCCTAGCTTGGAGGGCTAGGTGAAAAGTCCTAACTTGGAGGGTTAGGTGAAAAGTCCCAACTGGAGGGTTAGGTGAAAAATCTTGGCTTGGAGGGTCAAGTCCTAGCTTGGAGGGCTAGGTTGGATGAAACCCTAGCTTGGAGGGCTAGGTTGGAGCCCCTGGATCGGTCTGGTGACCGATCAGGGAGTTGGCACGGCGCTCCTTTGTGGAACGTTCTGGAGAACGATCCAGCGATGACTGATCGGTCTGGTGACCGATCAGGGAGTATGCGTTTCACCCACTGCTTAGCTCCTGATCGGTCTGGTGACAGATCAGGGAGCACACAGTGACGTTGAGTTCCCTTGCCGATCTGCTCCTGATCGGTCTGGTGACCGATCAGGATCACTGTGCAGATCGTTCTGGAGAACGATCCAGCGTCGCGGGTTCCTCACTATGATCGATCAGGATGGAGACGGATCTGTCTGGTCATGACCTGATCGGCCTGGTGACCGATCAGGAGGATCCCTGATCGGTCCGGTAACCGATCAGGAGGTTTGGACTGCGAAGCTCAGAAATCGGCCAGTAAAGGGGTGAATCGGTCTGGTGATCGATCCACAACCTGGGATCGGTCTGGTGATCGATCCAGGAGAGTCCCAAAGAAATCGCGATTTCTGATTGAGCATTAGGGACTGATCAGGACAAAGCCTGATCAGTCTGGACTCAGCCTGATCGGTCTGGTGACCGATCACTTTAATTCAAAATGCACTGTCAGACGCTCTGATCGCGTCTGAACGTATCTGATTCTCTGCATTTCATCTCTGATGCTTGATTTTTTTATTTGATATACTGCTCTAATGATCTGATTAAGCTGCAGGTGACAGGGGAGGATTCAAACACTCAAGGAGAGTCAAATGTGGCCTTTCCTTGGAGCAGGTTTTTCCGTTTTCCATCTCTGGTTGCAACGGCTGGAGCTACAGACTGGAGTTGCTGACTGGAGCTTGGCTGAGGGAAGCTCAGGGAGTCCAGGGAGAGCTCAGTGGTAGCTGGCGTTGGCAGATAAGCAGCTAGAGGCTGCTGTGAGATGGTGTCACCTGCGCTCAGTGGAGAAACAAAAGGCGGAGAGGAGAAGAGCAGAAGTAGGAGAGTTCGCTGAAACGTTCTTCTGGCTTGTTCTTGCTGCGCGATTGTGTTCTCCACATCCTTGCTTGCATGTTCTGAAATTTCATCATCTTGAGCAAGCATCTGAAATCAGTGAAGCAACCGTTCCCTTGCTTGAGTACTTGGAGGAAGGAATAAGAGGCTTTGAGTCTGACAGCGAGAAGACACGGGGAAAGGTTTCTTGCGTGAGATCGTCGCTGGGTGGAGCTCAGGAAAAGCTTGCTGTGTTCTTGTCTTTGCTAAGTGCTAAGTAAGATCCTTCTTGTGATTCATTGTGCTTAAACTATATCCTTGATTGAGACGCTGTGGAGAGGTTACTCCACCGAGAAGGAGGTTGCTTTCTATCCGGTGTTCACCGGGGCTTGATCTGTCGACGATCAAGAGATCGCCCACCTTACGGGCATGCCAAGAAGTAGGGGCAAGTTATCCCCGAACCTTGTAAACCCTCCTTGTTAGCGATCTTGCTAGTTGTGTTAGTTTGCTTTCATCTTCTGTTTTTCTGCATACTCTGTGTTTGCTACTTCCGCTGTGCTACTAACAAATCTAAGTGCAGAAATTTGATAAGTGTCTAAGTCCAAGTATTTGGCTATATTCACCCCCCCTCTCTAGCCATCCGGGTTCCAACACAGATGACATTTTCAAGGTTTTTAATTTTTGGTATCCCTTTAACTAGTCCAAGTTGACTTAGTTTTGAAATTAACCTTGTATGGATGTGGCTTAGTCTTCTATGCCATAAATTGATTTCTTCTAGTTGAGTTAGAAAACATTAAGGTGTTATAGGTAGATTGATTGTATAAACATTATTCTTTCTACTACCCTTAACTGTAACTTCTGGGTCTTGTAGATTTCTAATCAGGCAGTCAGAATTGGTGAAGGTAACTATATAACAAGTATCACACAGTTGGCTAATGCTATGTAAATTAAATTTAAAGTTTTCAACTAGCAACACTTTTTTGATAATGAAATCAGAGTTTAGTTCAATGTTACCTAACACAATTATTTTAAGTGTGACATTGTTGTCAAATGTCACTGAGCCTAGGTTTTTGAACTTGCTTTTGGTGAACTTTAATTTATCCCCAGTCATGTGTCTGGAGCATCCACTATCCAACATCCACTAGCCCAAATTTTATGTTCCTACACATAATGTATGTTTGATTTGGATCCATTTATGTAGAGTATGGATAGATTGATTGAATTCACTACCTAATCTGTCTCACCCACATCTAAGGTTACCAATTTTTTTTTATTTACAAGGGTTATCCAGGCTTGCACTCGACTAATCCTCTTGGCTGACCAGCCTTGCCCCACAACCTTTAACGAGAGTCTCCACCAGTCAATGAGGGTAAATCGCGGGACAGAGACACGTGGCGACTTCACCACTGATGATATCGGTACACGATGGCCCGACCACGTAGCATCCTGTTGTGATTTCTTCCGTCAGCATACTGTGCGCTCTACCAGGGAAGAATCGACCCCGGGAAGTGAGGGATCACCCAAGTCATTACCAATCATGTCATGCCCGCGGGGGTCATCTAAGGTTATCAAGCATGTTGACCTTATGGGTTTCTTTTGTGAGACATGTTTTCAGTATTAGTTAAAAAATTGAGTTTGAATTAATTTTGAAATTGAATTTGAAAAATATTAGGTGAAATTTTAATTTAAAAAAATATATTAAGTGTAGAATTAATTTTGAAAATGTTAAGTGTAGAATTGATTTTGAGAATGTTAAGTATAGAATTAATTTTGAAAATGTTAAGTGTATAATTAATTTTGAAAATGCTAAGTATAGAATTAATTTGGTGGTTGAGTTGGACTACATTATTAGGTCCTAGATATCTCACCCAATTCTAAGTGACAAAACAGGTTCCCTTATCTGTTTTGTGAGATGTATTATTTTTATCTTTGATTTAATGTTAAATCTATGATTTAATTAAAACTTGTGTTAGATTTGAGTTTATCATATAGTAATTTTAAAAGTGAGTTTCGATAATCGACTTCCAGGTCTTGGTGAGGCACAGAGACCTTCTTTGGTCGTAGCCTTATTAGATCAACAACCGTTTCCTAGACAAAGTCTTTTAAAGAAAGATCATTTTCAAATTACTTTTTGAGAAACTCTGGTCTAACTAGCTTAGGATTTGGAGAGATAGCTTTGGCTAGTTCCACCGGACTAAACAGACCAAATAGGGTACGCCTTACCCTACTTGACTCCTTAGATAAACATCCCTAACGTACTATCATCTCACCTCCTCCTAATACTATGTTGTTCATGTTTCAAGTAAGACTTGTCATTAACTAATCATTCCTAAGTCTAAGCAGAATAATATTGAAAAAGAAATAAACAAACATCAAGCAACAAAAAAAATCATCTAAGTATAAAAATAGATTTTATATTGGCTCCCCCTGGACTGAAGCCTCGAGATGGGTTAGGCAAGATGTGAATCTTATCCTTGGAGATCCAATATTGGTTTGGTCCAGCTTGTTTGTTCAAACTCAGCATTGGGGCCAATGATTGGACTCGGTTTCTAGTTTGGTTCAATATGGAATAGTAAGATCGGTGTCGCGAGTTGGTTTGATAGCCTAGTCCGGATCGATTAAGAACTTCCTTCTGTTTTCCAAGAATCATGTCAAGATTCATGGAACCCGAAGTGAATCATTCTAATGCGACTCTGAGTTCCTTGACTTGAGTTTTCAAGGAGGAATTCTCTTCCACAAGCTTTTGAACTTGAGTCGAGATTCCTTCTTGAACAGACTCGGTTGAAGAACTCGAGTTGACTTCCACTTTCAGGAGTTTGACTTCCTGTCGGAGGGTTTCAACCCGGACGTCGGCTTTTGCCAACTTGCGAGACAGATACGAGATAAGATCGTAAAGCTCTGATTCAGGATAGTCTCTTACTGTAATTCGCCCGTCCTCTAAGATTGAGAGCTTTTCGGTGCCGACGTCTTCACCAGGTTCTGAATCTGTTCCGGAGTCGATGTCTTCCGAGGCGGTCAACGCGAGGAGGTTGGAGTGCGGGACCTCTTCTTCTTCCTCTGACGACGATTCGTCCTGTTAGATGTGTATACTAAAAGACGTTGCTCTTTTTATATACATATGATCATCTAATTTTGAAAAGAGAATCACAACTACACTAGGTGCTTGTTTATATTAATACATGCATGAAGTCCCATTACATTGTATTGTAGATAACAAGTTGTATGATGTCGCACGGAAGATCATGTTATCAGTTCCTTGTTTAGTATAAATAGAGGCTCACAACCAAGATGGAATTGGACAACCCATCGGAATGGTTGTAGTGTAATTAGGTGTGGTTGATCTTGACCATAGAATTATACTAGTGTGCTTTAAGTACATTGAGCATGACCAAAACCCGAGGATATCCAATTTGTACTGACTCGATAATTGGATAGGACCTCAAGATTTTATTATGGAGTACGATCCCTTAATCCCGAAATAATATCGGGCATATATTATTAATTATTATTTTCTTGATTTACCAATGGGCGTCATCTATTCTGTTAGATCGATAGGCCGTAAGTTGGGAGATAATATTAATAATATGATGTGCCGATGATTATTGACGGAATCCGTGTCCTGGTGAGTCTAGATGATGATGCCCCCTTGATGAGCTCAAAAGGTTCATCGTGCTAAACCCTACAGGTGGATTTGATCCGCACGATGATAAGGTTGAGTGGTACTAGTCAAGGACTCAAAGGTTAATTAATTTAAATTGTCAGTAATTTAATTAATTAATGGGCATTCGAGATCATAAACACAGGGGGATTGATGACTCGAAATAAGTGAAGCCCATATGTAAATATGGCGGTTGGTGAGGTGATTCAATGATGGTCCTTTAGTGGAATGGATCCTCATTAATGGACCGGGTCCATTAGCAGGCCAAGATCCAACTCCTCCTCATGGTCCCTACCATGGCCCTGTATATACCCCATGGTGGTATGGAACCATGTTGATGGTTGATGAATTAATCCAAGGATACACAAGAAAACCAAAGGTTTTCTCTCCTCCTCTCCTTCTCTCTCTCACCCTCTCAGTGCACCGACTCATGCGTGGAATTTCTTCTTCTCCGGCACTCAGCTTTGGAGGCGATGAGGCAAGATTGCCTCCATGAGGCAATTGCCGTGAGGCTTACCTCGATTGCCATGCGACAATCGAGTTGCCTGACAGAGGCAATTGACGTGAGGCAAATTGCCAAACAGAGGCAATTGCCTCGCCTCAGTTGTCGTACGGCAATCGAGGCGTCGTAAGGCAAATTGCCTCACAGAGAGGCAATTGCTGCCTCGCCTGGATTGTTATGCGACAATCGAGGCGTCGTGAGCCAAAATTGCCTCACAGAGAGGCAATTGCCTTCCCTCGATTGCCGTGTGGCAATCGAGTTGCCGAGAGGAAAATTGCCTCATAGAGATAATTGCCGTGAGGCTTGTCTCGATTGCCATGCGGCAATCGGGTTTCCTCACAGAGGCGATTGCCGTGAGGGAATTGAGTTGCCTCACGGAGGTAATTGCCATGAGTCTTTCTTGGGGAGAGGAGACAACTAGTTGCCTCGTACTTTGTGCATGGCAACTTTCTCCGAGTTGCTTAGAAGAACACAAGTTAGAGTTGTAGAGTTGCTCAGAACACAAGTTGCTTGTGCTACTTAGAGTTGCTCAGATCACAAGAACTCCAAGATACTTGTTGTTCAGGCACTGGAAGTGGAGGAAAGAATCAATTGGGTTTGTGTTTGGATTATCTCCTTGGAGTGACCGACGGCATCCCTTTGGTTAGTGCAATGAGAAGGGATCGACATGGTGACCACAGGTCTTGGTAGATCGTCGCTCGCACGACGTCCAAGAAGGGAGGGTTATACGGTAGAAGATCTTAAGGTAACGGAAGGTATATTCTTCCTTGGCTCCTTTCGTTCATATTTGTGCTTTATTTATTTGCCTCGTCATTTTATGTTTGTTATTTAATTATTTTGATTGTGAATCATAGTAAATAATTATTTAACTGGACCCTGACCATAAACACAAAAGTCGATGATCAACTACCTTTTCCGCGATCGAACGGTCAAGCAAATTACAAGGTCAATTTTGGTAATTGGCCGAGTTGTGATTTGGATCGTTCGATACGGCACGAGATGGTCGATGGGAGACGGGGCTCCATTCGGATAAATTTTTAATCCGTAGACATGGGAGGTCTCTCGGATCAACTGGGTATTCACTAAGGAACCCCGCCAAGCCATACCCAGTAGTTGGTATCAAAGCTGAGGTTTCCGGCTTTGTGTGTTTAGGATTGTTTAATTTTTGCTATTCATACATTTTATTTTGCTAGATGATGCGTGGATGTGCGTAGGCTAACTTTGTGTTGCAGGCACGAGATTCCAACTTCATGGCCAAATATGCGTTGTGTGATTGGTTTCCATATTTTTGTAATTAATTAATCCTCGGGGTTGACGAGGCTTGGTATTTAATTTTTGTAATTAAATACGGCGCATATTTAGCCAAGTTATTTATTTACAGTTGATCTAGATTTCATGTACACTCTCTTGAGCAGTATAGGATCGATGATGTAAATAATTAGCTAGTCATTTCGGCATGGAAATCCCTCGAGGTAGCTTGCGTAGAAGGAAGGGAGCAGCAGACGAAGTGACGACACGACTGGAGGCACATCAGAGACCAAAGGCCATGAATGTTGGAAATTCTAGGGTTTTCTCTATGTTTTTTTTCATGTTGATTGGTTATGTGCTTGATTGTGTAGTAGTGCTAGAAAATTCCTCAAGATAAATTACTAAGTGAGAGAGGGACCCTAAGGGTCCCACGGCTTCCATTGCAATCTGATATGTGATATGAACAAGCCCGCGTGTTGACTCTGAGTGTCTTCCTCCATAACGGATAGACTTGTTCTGCGGATCACAAGATCAGAAAAGATTATAGGGGATTATTGAAGAGCGTCTGGACTTTCCCAACGGAAGGCACATAATCCTAAATAGTTCCCTTAGTGTCGTGCAATGGTAAACACTTAGATACAATTATTAGAATCCTTCCTAACGGAGTCACTGCTAATAAATTGTAGGGCCGAAGTTGACCAAATATTAGTCTTACTTGTCAAAAAGTTAGGTTGACAAGATAGTAAGACTGATGGGTAAAACCTTCTCTAACAAATGTAGAGTATGTATACGTCCACATTAACGTGGCATGCAAATTCTCGGTGTTTGAGATGTTAGTTGATTTTGAAAATTAATTATTTTGAGGAATCAATTTATTTTCGATTTCTAAAGTAGTGAATGTTGTGATTCTTAGAATTTTTAAAATGACCTTTAACCCACTAGAGACCATACTTAAGGAAAATAGACTTACTAGCCCCAACTACATAGACTGGAAAATAAACCTAGACATTGTCCTTTCCGCAGAGGAGTACAAATATGTGCTCTTCGAGGAATGTCCTAAAGATGATGGACCACCTCAATGAGATTAAGGTTCTTAGAGGACAAATCGACGGGAAAACCCAGGTCGGTATTATACTTCAATCTCTGCCTAGGGATTTGAGCAGTTCCGGCTCAACTATAGCATGAATAAGCATGAGTATACGTTGAGGGAACTACTAGGAGAACTCCAGGCGATAGAGGGTGTTGAGGCAATCAGCCCTTAAATGATTGGAAGATCATGGTTTTGATGTGTGTGTGTGAATATGTTTAAGGTTAGAGTGTTATGTGTATTTGATGTGTGTGATTGAGTTTGCAGGACTTGGAGAATCACACATGGTGGACGTATCCGAGGGAGGAGAGCTCCAAGGGCAAGCCGGGAAGTGGACTTCAAGAGCACACGTGAAGGGTGGCATGGAGGCAAGCCGAGGGAAGGCTTGCGTGCGCATCCGAGGGATAATAGCCAGAGGAAGAGGACTTCAAGAGGCAAGCCAAGGGAGCAGACTTGAAGGCATATGTGAAGGAGAAGATCCGGAGTGGCTGGAACAAAGCTTGGACTAAGCTGAGAGGCAGGGCAGTCGACTGCCCTAGGAGCAGTCGATTGCCAAAACTCACAGAGAGTTTTCGGCCTCGGACCAATCGACTGCCCCAAGGGCAGTCGACTAGTACACCCCGAAAACTAGCCGTTGGCTAGCAATTAATGCTAGACTAGTCGATTGCCCTTGGGGCAGTCGACTGGTGCGGGTCTAGACAGACTGCGAGTTTGTCATGTTCACCTATAAAATGAGCACCTTTTTGCACGAGCACGGTACGATTCCATACAGTGTCGAAGTGCTGCTCGTCTGAAGAGTGTTTCATACTTCCTCTCTCATATTTCTTCATTCTGTAAAGAGGAAGATCGACTGTAAAGGTTTCTTCACCTGAAGGAGAGTTTTTGATAGTGAAAGTGGTGCTCGCGGCGTGGATCCTTGGATTAGTCACCCATCTGGGTAGATACCAAGTAAACGATCATTGTTAGCATTGTACTTATTTTCATTTGCATATTATTTCTGCTGCGCTAACGAATTTGTAGAGATCCAATCCGAAAAAGTGCTATTCACCCCCCCTCCAGCACGCCTAGACGATCCTTCAGTTGGTATCAGAGCCGGTGCGGTTCGGAAGAATAACCGTCAACCGGAGCAAATTTAATAGCGTTTCAAGAGGGATACTCCACCGCATGACCACCCTTCTTCGACGGGAACAACTTCGCTTACTGGAAAGGTAGGATGCAATACTACCTTATGAACGATATTGAAAACTGGATTAGTGTTGCAGATGGCTTCGAGGCACCTGTCGTTGAAAGAGGAGAACCAACACCGATGAGATCCTGGTCAAAGGATGTAATGAAGAGGGCGCAATCCAATGCCAAGGCCACCACCACACTGTAGTGCGGGCTCTCGAAGGAGCAACTGAATAAGGTGGTGCCGTTCAAGAGTGTCAAGGAACTGTGGGACAAGTTGGTGGAATTGAACGAGGGGTTAAACGAGTCCAGAAGAGCCAAGAAGGATTTGCTAGTGGCCCAACTACAATCCCTATCCATGAAGAGCAATGAGACCGTCAGCCAGCTACATGGAAGGGTAAAGGAAGTGATCAATGAGCTCAATGTGATTGGAGAGAAGATCGAGAACCGGGACATCGTCAGGTATGTTCTACAAGCCTTCCCGAGAACCACCTTGTGGGCATCCATGGTTGATGCATACAAGGTATCAAGGGATTTGTCAATTGTTAAATTAGACGACCTTTTTTGTGAATTTGAGCTACACGAGCAAGCTAATGTCTCGGCCAAAGAGAAAGGCATTGCCTTTGTTGCAGAAAAGGAGAAGAAGAAGAGGAAGGAGAAGAAGAAGGTGGTTTACGCATCCTCATCAGATTCAGAGGAATCCAGTGCCTCCTTGGATAGCGATCAAGAGGCGTGATAAGTACCATTTTATTGATTATTTGAGTTGCTAAAATCCATGTTTGACCTATGTTTTTATTGCTTAATTGTGAAATTGCCCTAGGTTTTAGAATTTACTCTTATTTTGGACTTAATTGCAAAATTGTACATAATTGGATTATTTGGCCACTAAATTTTTGATCTATCTTTGTAGGCATGAAAGGTTCATGGAACTAGGGCATATTGGCTCAAACTTGAGTCGGAAGTGACCCAGATCGAGTTATCAAGATTAGGATTAAATCTGGGTCGTCCGATTCAAAAGCGGCTAGATCTGAGCCATCCGGGACCATCTGAAGCAATCCGAGCTAGGGTTAGGGTTGATCGAGCACTCTGATCAAGATTTGAAGGTTTCATCCCAATCAGGGCTCATTCAACCGTTGGATCAAGCTTGGAGGGCTCTAGATCGTCCATTCAATGATTAGGTTGATCTGGACCATCCGTTGCACATCTGGAGGATCCGAGCTACCATGAGGTAGATCATGACCCCTGATCAACATCGTAAAAGTTTGGCTCAAATCTGAGCAAGATCAGCCGTTGGATTTCCTCAAATCAATCTGGGTCGTTCATTCATAATTACTTAAGGAAATTTTCCCCGCAGCTGACCCTTGTCGCGTCTTCCTTGCCGCAACCTTCTGCTTCATTTCTTCTCCATTTCTTCAGCTTTTTCTTCAATCCAAAGGGGCGCGACCCCTCAATTCTTCATCTGGATCAAGATTTGGATCACTGGAGGATAGTTTTGTTGGATGATTTCAGCTCAGTTTGCGCGAGACAGTGGAGTTTGAGGGTTTTGGCATCTCTGCTAACCAATCACTTGTTTCTCGTCCACAAGCCATTTCCGATCATTTGAGCTGCTTGTAGGGGTTCTCAGGTGAGCTCAGATGTTCTCCAAATCATCATCGCAATCCATCCTTTGAGATAGAAGAGATTCGACTGGAAAATTCCAGCTGCGTGTAGTTTCAGCAGAATCGATCGCAGAGCTGTTTCCCCAGTGAATTGCTGAGCTTAGGGGTTCGAGGCCAGCCCTTGCGTGACGAACAAGGAGATCTTGAGCTAATGGAGTGATTGGGGTTTAGATTTCTTGTTGTAATTTCCGTTTATAGCTGTAATTTCGAATTCTGCCGCAATTTCATTACTGAATGTTCTGTTTCAGCTGCTGTAGTTTACCTTTCGGGCTTAATTCTGCTTAATTAGTGATTTTAATCTGTTCTTCCATTAGTTAGTTAGCTTGTTTAGTTAACACTTCACTTAATTTTATTTGCCTTGCAATTTCATGATTTTGTATCAGTTTGTATCCCTGTTACAGCTGCGTATCAGCTTTCTTCTCTGATTTATTTTAGCTTCTGAATGCTTCAGTTTATTTCACTTTAAGTATGTTAATTTGATTGATCGAAGTTTGTTTCACTTTGTAGTTTCATTTCGGAGTTTTGTTCAGTTGAATTTCTGCACAATTTCATTTCTGAAATCAGTATCCCGTGCGTATCAGCCCTGTTTGAAGATTTCTGTTCAGTTTCAAAAATTGCAGTTTATCTCCAATCAGATTTGTGTTTAGTTAATTCCCTGCAATTGAAGATAGCATTTAGTATGTTAATGCATGAGATCTGAGTTTGCTTCACATTCGGTTTTATTCCTGAATTGTTAGCTCAGCTTGTTATGTGTATGAAATCCATTTCTGAAATTCCAGTATTTCTGCATGAACTGATTAACAGGTTTAGAGTTGCATTGTTAGTGAGCATTAATGCATCATGATCATTGCTGAGACATTTCATTTGGTGCCTTAGACTCTGAACTCAGTTTGTTGTTTAAGCTTTGCTCTTGTGCTGAATTTTCTGCACTCTTGTTTTGCATTGGATCCATTTCTGCACTCAATTCAGTTTTTTTTTTCTGCATCTTCATTTCTGAAATTTTGCCTCAGATTTATTTGTTTTTGCATCCATCTGGGATTGAATTCTGAATCCGATTAATTGCTTCAAATCAGTTACTTTGCCTCAGTTGATAGAATTGCATTTAGCTTAGTTTGTTCTGCATATAAGCTTCCTTCACTTGCTTATTAAGTTTGACTTAATCCTTCACCTTGTATCAAGCTGAGTTTCGGCCTGAAGTTGCAACCTCTGGAGTTAAACACCAATTGCAATGTGCTCTAGCATTTGAGTTTAAGTTCCTTCCTCTGGGTAGCAAGTTTACTTCATTTCTTTTGAATGTGGCACGCAAGTGAAATCATGGCACGATTTTTGTATCAATTTGGTTTTAGATTGCTTGCATTTGGACTGTCTCGAGTTTGATTTTTGTTGCTTCATTGATTGGCATTTGCTCTGCATATTGAATCAGATTCGTTTTTCAAAAATTGCTTAAGTGCTTTTGATGAGTAAGTGGTCCTTTTGGTTGAATGAATAACTTGCTATCACTTGTTAAGTTCCATGGTTGAGTTTCCTTCTTTCTATTGAGTTTTCATTTCCGAATTGCAACCCAAACCCCAAATCATATTCGAAACCCAAAATTCACAAACGACACATAAATATAAGCTCGGATCACACAACATCAACTAGTCCCGAGGAAAAATACGACCTGTGGCCCCTTTACTACATTTTCATATTTTGATTGTAAAAAGGGTTTCCAGCATTTTATTCATACACATTTAAATTTGAGACCCATATTCGTGACAGCTCATTTTGGGTCCATCAAATTTTTGGCGCTGTTGCCAGAGAAGCAACTAGTTGATTTTGTTTGATTTTTGCTTGTGCACTTATTTCATATCTTTCTTGATCTATTTTTGTGCTTATTGCTATATCTGTTGATTTGATTTAATTTGTTTTATCTCTCTATCTACTTTTACTGCGATTTGTTTTGTTTTATGACCAGGTCTACAGGTGGTGATCTAGAAGAATTCGACCCTGAGATTGAGAGGACTTGGAGCCAGAGCATCCTTTCTGAGACTACAGATATCCCTCCTATTCAGACTATTTTCACTCACTCAGGCAGTATCATGGCAGACCACCAGAGAATTATGAAGGAGCTCGCAGCACCAGATGCTTCATTTCAGTACTCCAGCATTGCTTATCCCGAGCTGGCGGGAGATTTTGAGCTCAGATCTGGACTCATCAATTTGCTGCCCAAGTTTCAGGGATTATTTGGAGAGGATCCCAATAGACACCTGCACGAATTCCATGTTGTATGCTCTACTATGAAGCCTCAGGGCATTTCTGAAGAAGATATCAAGCTGAGAGCTTTCCCCTTTACACTGACAGGAGCAGCAAAAGACTGGTTTTACTATCTACCCACTGGGCACGTGTCTAGTTGGATCTCTATGAAGAAAGCATTTTTGGAAAAATATTTCCCAGCCTCCAGAACAACAATAATCAGAAAAAGCATCTGTGGAATTCAGCAAGTGGTGGGTGAGACACTCTATGATTACTGGGAGAGATTCAACAAGTTGTGTTCAAGTTGCCCCCAACATCAGATCAGCGAGCAACTTTTGATTCAGTACTTTTATGAGGGATTGCTGCAGATGGACAGAATTATGATAGATGCTGCAGCTGGAGGGGCCCTAGTGAACAAAACGCCAATTCAAGCTAGGGAGCTCATTTCTAATATGGCTGAGAATTCCCAACAATTTGGAAGCAGAGCCTTGACCACCAGAGGAGTAGGTGAAGTTCAGGCAGTTCCTACTGATCAGAAGGAGGTTAAGAATGCATTAATGGAACTCACATCGGCTGTTAAGCAAATTGAACTAACCGTTGCAAGGCAAAATTCAATCCTTCAGTACCTTCACAGTCAAGTCAAGGGATGAGTGTGTGTAGCATTTGCTCTAGTCAAGAGCACACTTCAGATTCATGTCCCACCCTCCAACAAGACGAGATAGTAGCAGCATTGGTAAGAGGACAATTTCAAGCAAGAAACAATCCTTACTCCTCTACTTACAACCCCGGTTGGAGGGATCACCCAAATCTAAAATATGGGAACTCTTTCTGCCAACAAAACCCTCAAACACAGCAATTGCAGCAGCCTCCACAGAATTTCCAGCAAGCACAGACACAATTCCAGCAGCCACAGCAATTTCAGCCTTTGGATTCAAATTTTCAGCCTACATTTCAACAACCGCAGCCCCTATTTCAGCAATTCCAGCCTCAATTCCAGCCATATCATCAAGGGCAGCAAGGTTTTCAATCATTTCCAGCTTTCCAAACCCAAAACCAACAAAATTTCCAGCCTTCCCTGTAACACCCCAAAATTTCACCATGAATAATATTGTGAATTCATTATGAAATATTATGTGAATAATATTGTGAATTCATTATGAAATATTATGTGAATAATATTTTGGATTCATGGAAAATTATTATAAAAATATTATGTAAATAATGTTATGAATTCAGGAAAAATTATTAGAAAATATTATGAATTCATGAATATGAAATATTATGGGATTCATGAAATATTATAGATTCATGAATATGAAATATTAAAAATATTATGAAATAATATTTATTGAATATTAAGAAATATTATGAATTCATGAATATGAAATATTATGAAATTCATGAAATAGTATCATGGATATTAAAAAATATTATGAATTCATGAATATGAAATATTATGGGATTCATGAAATATTATAGATTCATGAATATGAAATATTAAAAATATTATGAAATAATATTTATGGAATATTATGAAATATTATGAATTCATGAAATATTATTAATATTATGAAATTTCATGATAGGCTTGGCTTAAAGGGCTTTGATATGGATTAGTGCAAATTGTGATAAAAAAAAGAGGTAGAAGGGAGGAAGCAAGGATTGAACCTTGAACCTCCTAGTTGCACTCTCCATGTCTTAACCACTACACCAAGCATTGTTTCTTGTTGAGAGAATAAGAAACATGCTTGTTAAGCGTGTAATAGTGAAGAGACATGTCTTTTCATGAGAAAAGTATAAATAAGAGAGGGAAGAGGTGTGAGTAACTTCCTCTTCTTCTTCCTTTCTCTTCCCCACCGAAATTCCTTCTTCTCCTCTCCTCTTTTCCATTTTTCGAAAAGTGCTCCCTAGGGTTCTAACCCTAGGGGATTGGAAGGAAGAAGGCTCTTGCCCTCTATTAGGGCCAAGGAGTCTAGAGAAGAAAGAGTAAGAGGAACCTTCACTTCTCCTTCAACCAAGGGTACCCTAAGGGACTTAAAGAAGTAGAATCTCAAGCGAAAGGATGTAAGTATCCCCTCACCTGCAGTGTAATGGTTAATGTATGTTTTCTTTGTGTTTTGCTTTTGGAAAAAGGGAGTCTTCCCTTTAGGTGAGTTTCGGCCACCCCCTTAAGGGGAGGCCTTGGCTACTTTTTGATGCATGAGGAGACCCTTGGGACTTAGGGTACATATGTATGATGACTTCCCATCATGTTGTGATAACAAAAAGTAGGGTTAGCCACCCTACAACTTTCGGCCAAGAGGAGAAAGGTTAGGCTTTTTGGGTTGTTTGCTATCCTATGATGTGTCCATGTTTAGTAGTGTAGGATGTCAAATACCTAGCCTACCCTACCCTTACATCATTCGGCCAACCTAGGAAGATTAGGGTTTAGGGATGCTTGATTTGCCTATGATGAATCTATGCCTAGTAGTGTAGACAAGGTGTTTGAATAAATGCTTGTGTGAAGGTTTAATTTCAAAACCCTAGTTTCCCTACCCTACACCATTCGGCCAAGGCATGAAACCTTAGGGTTTGTGAAGGTTAAATTATTTTATGTGATATGCTTATGTAAAATGATATGAGATGTATATGCATGTGATATTCAAAGGAAATGTTTGATTGGATTCCTTAGCATGTAACATTTGGTCAAGGCATGAAACATGAGGTTGTGAAGGACAACTTACCCTATGAGATTATGATTGTGTTTAGTAAGATCATATGCCTATATATGTGATGATTGTATGAGATGTACCCTAGGAGATATGCTTATGTTTGGGATGATGATATGTATATGCAAGTAATGTTTAAATGGAATATTGATTTGGAAACTAAATGTCCCTAGCATGTGATATTCGGCCAAGCATGAAATATTAGGTTTATAAAGGTTAAATTATCCTATGTGATATGATTATGTTAGGGAGATGATATGTGAATGCATGTGATGAACAAATGGAATGCTTGATTGGAAAAACTTGGACTTCCCTAGTGATGACTTTCGGCCAACCCTAGATTAGGGTTAGGGTTGCTTGATTTTCTCCCATGGTGCATGCTATAGTATGATATATGATATATATATATATATGTGATGCTTGTAGGGGATGTTTTGATGTCAAAACCTAATCTACCCCTACCCTAGGACATTCAGCCCAAACCTTAGTTTAGGGCTAAGAATCATTCGATTAAACCATGAAGCATGCTACCACTTCCTATGATATGAATATGATTTATGTGATCAACCTTGTCATATATAAGATATGTTTAAGGGGTTGAATTATGATCTATGTATGAGCATGCATTATAGCCCATAGGGCACCCTTATGAAATGCATGCTTTATACTAGGCTAGTTATCATGATTATGGAGATCTATGTATGAGCATGGATTATAGCCCATGGGGCACCCTTATGAAATGCATGCTTTATATTAGGCTAGTTATCATGATTATGGAGATCTATATATGAGCATGCATTATAGCACATGGGGCACCCTTATGAAATGCATGCTTTATACTAGGCTAGTTATCATGATTATGAATGCATACATATGCATAAGAATGAGCCCTGTAGGGCATGAACGAAGAAGGCTTAGGGCCTAAAGAATGCTTCCCTAGAAGGTTGGGACTAAGAGCATACTTTATGAAAATAAAGAACATGATAATTATTTTATTTTGTAATGGCTTGTACTATAGACTCTTAAAGCGAGTCAAATGATTATGATACTAGGCTGAAGGACTTTTGAGAAGGCCTAGTAAACCCTAGTGGTTCGGGATTAGCTACCTCGTTCCTATTTAGGGGCGCGCGCAAAACATGAAGTACAAGCCGGGCCCTAATGATTATGCTATGTTCAAGTATTATGTTTATATGTTTTCAAAGAAACCTTCCTATGAAGTTAATATGCTTAGATGTTTAACATGCTTAAACACTTACCATGCTTGAATGTGATTTATTCTCTTATCTTTCTATGATATGGATTTTGCGAGTAGGACAGGATCTTACTAAGCATTTGTGCTTACTAGTTTATGTGTTGTCTTATGCTGCAGATAAGGGTAAGAGACACTTAAACTAAAGGAAGAGGCAGGAGGGCTGAAGATGTGTGGGGTGGTGGCTCGGGAAATAAAGATCTTCATATCTACAATATTATGCTTATGTTAACATTTCTTTAGTAATGAATGTTACACTTGGATTACTTATATACTTGATTATATTATGAGTTGAACCTATCATGTTATAGGTTAGTTTTGAACAAGCATGCTTAGTACTTTGTTATTAGTACTTTAAGAGAAGAAAAAAATTTATACGAATGATAGTACGTGACCCAGCCCTGAGAGTAGATATAAGGGCGGGCGTCACATTCCCAGCCCTATAATCAGATTTCACAGCCCTACAATCAAGGGTTTCAAAATCAAAATTTTCAGTCCTCATCACCGAATTTTCCACTTCAACATCAGAACTTTCAAGGCTACAACTCCTAGCAAGGTTTCCAAGCATGTCAGCCCTTTAATCAGCCCTCTTATTAGCCCCAATTCAAACCGCAGCAGGGTAATGTTTTTCAGTCTTCTACTTCATCGTTTCAGGGACCATCAAAATCCTATGCTAACCAAGGAGGCTATGGGGGATCAAATGGAGGAAATGATCAGCAACAACAAATGATGGAAATGTTTCAACAAATGTTCACCCAACAACAAGCTTGGCAACAACAACAACAACAAATAAACTCAAATCTTGAGAGACAAATGGGGCAATTGGCTAGTGGGATTAACCAAAGTCAAGCTCAAGGATCAAGTCAACTCCCTTCCCAAACTGTTCCTAATCCTAAAGGAAACGTGAGTGCTATTACATTGAGGAGTGGGAAGGTTACATCATCTCAAAACGGTCCGAGAGCTGAAATTTCAGAAAACTGGACAGCACCTTCAATTCTAGCCCAAAACAGCCATGAAATGACTTCAAACTCAGCTGATTCCACCCTATCCCGTGCCCAACCCCTTCCTCAAGTAATCCTCCAAATTTGGTGGAAAACGGAGAAGAAATCAGTGCCGAGACGCAAGGTACAGCAGCCACTTCGCAGGGGACAGCAACCAAAATTTTAGCCTCTCCACTTCCGGCCAAAGAAGATGACTTTAGGGTTCCCTTACCCTTTCCACAGCGGAAAACACTAGCCAAAAAGCAAGTGGAGGATGAGAAGGCTAAGGAATTCAATGAACTAGTAGAACTTTTCAGTAAGGTAGAGATCAATGTACCTTTGTTGACCATGATCAAGCAAATTCCAAAGTATGCTAAGTTTTTGAAGGATCTTTGTGTTCACAAAAAGAAACTTAAGGGAAATGAGTTGGTCAGCTTTGGGAAGAATATTTTAGCACTTATCCACTCCATTCCTCAGAAGTGTGAAGACCCAGGGGTATTTACTGTTTCTTGTGAGATAGGGGGCACCACATTCCATGATGCTATGCTTGATTTAGGAGCTTCCATAAATGTGATGCCCAGGTCAGTATTTCAAATGCTCGGCATAGGCCCTTTACAGCCCACTGGTGAGGTGATACAGCTAGCAGACAGGAGCCAGACCCACCCAGCAGGTATGATTGAGGATGTTTTGGTGAAAGTAAAGGAGCTAATATTTCCTGTAGATTTTTATAGTTTGGATATAGAGGGAGATTATCTTACACACCGTTCTCTGCTTATTTTAGGAAGACCATTTCTGAAGACTGCTAGAACAAAAATTGATGTATATGCCGGTACACTTTCCATGGAGATCGGAGACACGGTGGTTCAGTTTAGCCTTTTTGATGCTATGAAGCATCCGAGGGAGGATCACTCCATTATGAGCATGGACATTCTAGAGGAGCTGGAGCAGACAGAGTTAGAGGCTAATGGATTTTTATCTGATTTATCTGGAGGAGCTATTGATTCAGATGAGGCTGAGAGAGTACTTACTGCTGAGACGGAGGATTTTTCAGAAGATTTTTCAGATGCATTGCCAGCTGGAGAGATTTTTATAGGTGTAGGGGATTGCACAGAGCCCCAAGGATCACCTATTTCTGTTAAGATTCAAAGTGTAGGGGATTGCACAGAGCCCCGAGGATCACCTATTTCTACTGAAGAAGACCAGAGTGAACTGAAGCCATTACTAGGCCATTTGAAGTATGCGTATCTAGGAGAGGAGCAGACTTTTCCTGTGATTATTGCACAACATTTGGAGTCAGAACAAGAAGAAAAATTACTGCAAGTCCTGAGGCACTACAAGAAGGCAATTGGGTGGACTTTATCAGATATACCAGGGATCAGCCCAGCTATCTGCATGCACAGGATATTTTTGGAAGATAATGTCAAACCTGTGAGGCAACCACAAAGGCGACTCAATCCACTTATTTTGGATGTTGTAAAGAAAGAGGTGACTCGACTTCTACAGGCAGGTATCATTTACCCTATTTCTGACAGTCAGTGGGTTAGTCCTATTCACGTGGTGCCCAAGAAATCTGGAGTGACCGTGATGGCAGATGAAAGCAATGAACTAGTGCCCACCAGAGTTAAGAATTCCTGGAGAGTCTGCATTGATTACAGGAAGCTCAACAAGGTCACAAGAAAAGATCACTTCCCTTTACCCTTCATTGATCAGATGCTTGAGAGACTGGCAGGGAAGTCGCATTATTGTTTCTTGGATGGATTTTCAGGCTATTTTCAGATTTGCATAGATCCAGAGGACCAGGAGAAGACTACCTTCACTTTCCCCTTTGGTACTTTTGCCTATAGATGTATGCCCTTCGGACTCTGCAACGCACCTGGTACATTTCAGAGATGCATGGTAAGTATATTTGGTGAGTTGCTAGAGGACTGTATGGAGGTATTCATGGATGATTTTTCAGTTTATGGCACGTCTTTTGATTCATGCTTAAATAATTTGACTAGGGTTTTACATCGTTGCATTGAAACTAACCTTGTTCTTAATTTTGAGAAATGCCACTTTATGGTAGAGCACGGGATTGTACTTGGACACATAGTCTCTCGGAGAGGTATTGAGGTAGATCCTGTGAAAATCAGTGTTATTTATTCTTTATCTTACCCCGTATGCGTACGGGATGTTCGTGCTTTTCTTGGACATGCAGGATTTTACCGCAGATTTATTAGAGATTTTAGCTTGATTGCTTGACCCTTGACACGACTTCTGCAGAAAGATGTTGAGTTTCATTTTGATGAAAAATGCAAGGAAGCTTTTCATAGACTCAGGGAGGCTCTTACCTCAGCTCCTATTATTACATCACCTGACTGGACTCTACCATTTGAATTAATGTGTGATGCTTCTAATTTTGCAGTGGGAGCTGTTCTAGCACAGAGGGTAGATGGAGCACCACATGTTATTTGCTACGCCTCCAAAACCCTAGATGCCGCCCAAGCCAACTACACCACGACTGAAAAGGAGCTTCTTGCCATCGTTTTTGCTTTAGATAGATTCAGATCATACTTATTATGCTCACATGTGATTATTTTTTCTGATCATGCAGCTTTAAAATATCTGTTGAAAAAGCCTGATGCAAAACCTAGATTGATCAGATGGATGCTCCTACTCCAAGAATTTGACCTGGAAATCAAGGATAGAAGTGGAAAAGAGAACTTAGTTGCAGATCATTTGAGCAGACTTGAAGGAGATGGATCTCCTACCACCATTGATGATGATTTCAGAGATGAGCACTTGATTACAGTGCATGGTGAGACCCCGTGGTATGCAGACCTAGTTAACTTTCTTGTTGCACATGTATTTCCCACTCAATTTTCTAAGGCTCAAAAAGATAAATTAAAAAGTGATGCAAAGTTTTATGTGTGGGATGATCCTTATTTGTGGAAATTTTGTAATGACCAAATAATTAGGAGATGCGTACCAGATCATGAGTTTTCATCTGTCCTTACTTTTTGTCATTCATCAGCTTGTGGGGGGCATTTTGGACCCCAGAGGACTGCCAGAAAAGTACTAGAGTGTGGATTATACTGGCCCACCCTTTTTCATGATTCACATGTTTTTTATAAAAATTGTGATAGATGTCAGCGAACTGGGAACATAGGAGCGAGACATGAGATGCCCCAAAATACTATGCTTTACTGTGAGATTTTTGATGTTTGGGGGATAAATTTTATGGGACCTTTTCCTGCATCTTTTGGTTATCTGTATATTTTACTTACTGTGGATTATGTTTCAAAATGGGTGGAGGTCATTCCCTCCAGGACTGATGATTCTTCTATTGTTTGTAGTTTTGTTAGGTCACACATTTTCTGCAGGTTTGGAATTCCAAGAGCAATAATCAGTGACCAAGGATCTCATTTTTGCAACAAACACATGAAGGCGATGCTTAGCAGATATGGGGTGGCACATAAAGTTTCTACATCCTATCATCCCCAAACAAATGGACAGGCTGAGATTTCAAACAGAGAGATCAAATCCATCTTAGAAAAGACAGTTGGGCCCACTAGAAAAGACTGGAGCAAGAGGTTAGATGACGCACTCTGGGCCTACAGAACAGCATACAAGAGACCGATTGGCATGTCACCCTACAGCTTGGTTTATGGTAAGGCTTGTCACCTCCCCGTGGAAATAGAGCACAAGGCATATTGGGCGGTGAAAGCTTGTAATTTCGATGCTACCAAGGCGGGAGAAGACAGAAAATTGCAACTCCAAGAACTTGAAGAAATTCGGTTAGAAGCATTTGAAAATTCAAGGATTTACAAGGAGAAGACCAAGAACTTCCATGACAAGCACATTGTGAAGAAAGATTTTCAAATTGGTGACAAGGTGTTATTGTACAAATCAAGGCTCAAGTTGATAAAAGGTAAATTAAGGTCAAGGTAGGATGGTCCATTTATTGTAACTAATATTTTTCCCTATGGTGTTGTGAAAATTCAAGATGCATCTGATGGTTTTATTTGGAAAGTCAATGGCCACCGGCTCAAAAGGTACTTTGAAGAACTAAAGGAGCTAGAGGTGGATGGGTTGGACATGAACGAAGCTATTTACCCAACTTAAGGGGAGTTCATTTTCTGTACATTACATTTCATTATATATATCATGTCCGTAGTCTTAGGAATAAATTTTTCTCTTTTTGAAATAAATAGTTGACAATAAATTCTTAGGCAACATATCATGAATAAAAGTCATTATAAATACCATGTCTTTTCTTTTACCACTTTTTCTTGCATGACTAGGAATAAATGTATCCCTTAGGTTATCTCCATAACACTTTAGAGTCTTTTGAAATAAATTAAATTTGGTTGTCAAAACTTAGGGTTTAAGCTCATGGATGAATTTTTGGATGGTTGAGTACTACTTTGCTTTAGATTCTTAATTGAGGATTTGAGATGATTTATTTTTACCTAGTGAAAATTAGCCTTACTTTTGTGATACACATATGTTATTGTACTCTAGAACTTGCTTAGGTTCTTTCAAAACCATATTTCGATGATTGGATCACATCTATGAAGGCTAATCAAATTGTTTTCCTTTTTCCATGTTATTCTTAGCAATGATCATACTTGATACATACTCTTTTAAATTTTCCTTTCTATTTTCCTACTCTTAACCCCATATCTCTAGGGATTTGTTTACTTGGGATGTTTTCATGATGCTACTTTGCCCGAGACGGACAAAGATTCAAGTGTGGGGGAGGTGATTAGTGTTTTGGAAAAGTTTTGTATCAAGGAGGCATTTCGATCCAAAAGAATTTTTTTTTTTTTGCAATGGAAAGATGGAAACAATTACATATTGAGTTGAATTTGGTGCCAAGAATGAGCAAAAGAGATGGAAGCAATTGGAGATCGAGTTTCCTTATCATACTTTGAAGATTCAAGTGGTAAGAAATGGAAAAAATTTGAAAAATATGGCACACCAACAAAGGAAAAAATTTGTGCCATTACTTAAAAAAAAAAGAGAAATTTCTTTGCCAAGAAAAAAAAATTCTGCTACTTGAAGCATGTTTCGGCCAGCTCACTTGATGTTGAATGGGTTGGACAGGTTAGAGAACAAGTGCAGAAATTCTATGTCAAGTGAATTTAGTTGAAGAAGAAGAGAAATCTGAGCTAAGTGGAAAAGACTTGCAGCTGAACCTTGCTAGGAAAATCAGTAAACCTTGTATCAAGATGAACTACAGGTGCATCAAACAGCTACTCTGAAGACTGAACAATGAACTGCAGCTGAAAACAAGCTGAAGATAATCTGAATTGAAGGCTGAGAAGTTGAATTGAAGCTGAATTGAGGCTGATGTAGACACAAACTGGGTAATCTACAGCCAAGAAAAATTTGTGCAAAATCAGAGGAAGTAAGAAAATCTGGGCAGTGAAGTGAAGCTGTGAAAAATCTGAGATTGAAGCCGTGGGATGCTGCTGATCAGAGCAGAGAAGCAGGTTCTGAAATTAGCTGCGAGGAGTGGAATCTGAAACATGAAACAGAAAAAAAATTTGCAGCTAAAGACAAGTAGGAAAAATTGGAAACCAAAACAGCAAGTAGTACGCATTTAAAGCTCATGGCAGTTTGGAGTGAAGCTGACTCTGATCAGAATTCAAGCACATAATGACTGAACAAGCAGCTGGCCTAAAGAAGAAAAAAAATCAGTAAAGAACAAAGAAGAAGAAAATCTGCAATGAGTACTTGGAGTTGCCATTTCTTTGTGCCAAATGTGCTGATCAGTCCGTTTGAATGCTCACGGCAGTGTGATTGGGAGCTAGTTCTGATAAGGAAGCGTAGCTGAACACAATTGAAGTTGTATACATCTGAAGCAATGGAAAAATCTGTGCCATTTAGAAGTGGAACAAAAGAAAAAAAAAGAATCTGTGCAGTGCAGAAATTGAAGTGCAGAGGAATTGAGTTGAAACTAATGTGGTTGCTGCAAGGAATGATGAAAAGGACTCAGAACAAACCCACTCGAAGCCCAAGAGGTTTTGGAGAGCAGCAAGTTGATACTTAAGCTGAAAATTCAGTTGTGAAAGAAGAAAAATCAGTAGAAATGCTATGAAGGCAGTTTTGTACCAACTTGCAACCGAATTGGATTTTTTGAGGCTATGAATCAAGGCAGTAGGTATAGGAATGTATCTGAAATTGTTAGACACATCCACTGCTGATCAAAGGAGAAAAAAATGTGGTTGATTGGATTTTTCAGATCAAGAACAGAAGAAAGAAAGAATATTGCAGTGGGCTGAAGTTTGAAAGAAATAATTCTGTGCTAAGGTGGAAGCCATAAGTGAAGTGGAGCTGAACACAATTTGAGCTGGAAATCCAACTCACTAGTCAGAAGTTTGAATGGAATCTGAAATGAATTCTGAATTGAAGGGAAAAAGCAGGAAAGAAGCAAAACAGAAAAAATTTGCAGTGAAGTTTAAGCAGGAATTGTGACCTGGAAAATCTGAAGTTTAAGCCGAAATTCTGAGCTGATCAAGAAAAACAAAATCTGAAAACCCTGCTAGAAGATGAATTGCAGCTGGATAGAATTTAAGAGTGGAACAAAAGCATTGCAAGAATAAGAAGAAAATTCTGAAATGTTTGTGTCAAAGAGAGTAGCTATTCATTTAAAGCTCACGGCAAGGGCTAAGTTGAAGCTGATATCTGATAGGAATTTGAGTGCATAAGGACTGAACAAGCAGCTGAACATTTAAAGTAGAGAAAGAAGAAAAACAGTTCGGAAGCAAGGTTGAAGTTTTGACCATTTTCAAGAAAAGAGAAGGAGATAAAGTGGCACACAAATGAAGACTTGGCACTATTAAATCATTGAAGTTTCTCTCATCCGGATTTAAGCCTTGCTCCAATACATTCTGACCTTGCTAGAGGATGAAAGAAAAAAAAAATCAGAAAAGAAGAATGGAGAAAGAAATTTGGCACGCAAGGTGGAAGTTGGCACATTGAGATCAATAGGGTTTTCTTCATCCAAATGAAAGGCAATTACTTAAATTTGACTTCACCACACTTTTGAATTCACTAGAGGACTGACAAGAGGGCAGAGTTCATTGGAAACATCCTTGAGCACTCAAGTCTTCCACTCATTCAATTTTCTATTTCCTTGACTTTTATTCCACTCTTTACCATTTTCTATGTTTCACTTATTTTTGTAGATATTGATCCTAATCATGAATAATGGTGGAGATTAGAAATATAAGCGAGCCTATGGTAGTGCAAGAAGCATGTGTGTTTGAGTGAGCTCCATTCTCATCATCTACTTAGAACTTAAGGAGAGAGCCACCAAAATTTTCCCTGAAAGGCTAGTGAGTTAAATTCATCTCAATGAATCATGATGAATGAAAAGGCTAAGTTGTTGATTTAAGGACAAGATACTAATCCATAGAGCTTAGATTTTTGAGAATTGACGACCCTAGGTAATTTCCTTTCATTTGCTTCTAATTATGCTTAAGAAAGCCTAAGGGATACATACTTAGTAGTTTCGCAAGACGCTCAATCTCAAGTGTGGGGGAGTTGATAAGTATCATTTTATTGATTATTTGAGTTGCTAAAATCCATGTTTGACCTATGTTTTTATTGCTTAATTGTGAAATTGCCCTAGGTTTTAGAACTTACTCTTATTTTGGACTTAATTGCAAAATTATACATAATTGGATTATTTGGCCACTAAATTTTTGATCTATCTTTGTAGGCATGAAAGGTTCATGGACCTAGGGTATATTGGGTCAAACTTGAGTCGGAAGTGACCTGGATCGAGTTATCAAGATTAGGATTAAATCTGGGTCGTCCGATTCAAAAACGGCTAGATCTGAGCCATCCGGGACCATCTAAAGCAATCCGAGCTAGGGTTAGGGTTGATCAAGCATTCTGATCAAGATCTGAAGGTTTCATCCCAATCAGGGCTCATTCAACCGTTGGATCAAGCTTGGAGGGCTCTAGATCGTCCATTCAAAGATTAGGTTGATCTGGACCATCCGTTGCACATCTGGAGGATCCGAGCTACCACGAGGTAGATCATGACCCCTGATCAACATCGTAAATGTTTGGCTCAAATCAGAGCAAGATCAGCCATTGGATTTCCTCAAATCAATCTGGGCCGTTCATTCATAATTACTTAAGGAAATTTTCCCCGCAGCTGACCCTTGTCACGTCTTCCTCGCCGCAACCTTCTGCTTCATTTCTTCTCCATTTCTTCAGCTTTTTCTTCAATCCAAAGGGGTGCGACCCCTCAATTCTTCATCTGGATCAAGATTTGGATCACTGGAGGATAGTTTTGTTGGATGATTTCAGCTCAGTTTGCGCCAGACAGTGGTGTTTGAGGGTTTCGACATCTCTACTAACCAATCACTTGTTTCTCATCCACAAGCCATTTCCGATCATTTGAGCTGCTTGTAGGGGTTCTCAGGTGAGCTCAGATGTTCTCCAAATCGTCATCGCAATCCATCCTTTGAGATAGAAGAGATTGGACTGGAAAATTCCAGCTGCGTGTAGTTTGAGCAGAATCGATCGCAGAGCTGTTTCCCCAGTGAATTGCTGAGCTTAGGGGTTCGAGGCCAGCCCTTGCATGACGAACAAGGAGATCTTGAGCTAATGGAGTGATTGGGGTTTAGATTTCTTGTTGTAATTTCCGTTTGTAGCTGTAATTTCGAATTCTGCCGCAATTTCATTACTGAATGTTCTGTTTCAGCTGCTGTAGTTTACCTTTCGGGCTTAATTCTGCTTAATTAGTGATTTTAATATGTTCTTCCATTAGTTAGTTAGCTTGTTTAGTTAACACTTCGCTGAATTTTATTTGCCTTGCAATTTCATGATTTCGTATCAGTTTGTATCCCTGTTACAGCTGCGTATCAGCTTTCTTCTCTGCAATTTATTTTAGCTTCTGAATGCTTCAGTTTATTTCACTTTTAGTATGTTAATTTGATTGATCGAAGTTTGTTTCACTTTGTAGTTTCATTTCGGAGTTTTGTTCTGTTGAATTTTGCACAATTTCGTTTATGAAATCAGTATCCCATGCGTATCAGCCCTGTTTGCAGATTTCTGTTCAGTTTCGAAAATTGCAGTTTATCTCCAATCAGATTTATGTTTAGTTAATTCCCTGCAATTGAAGATAGCATTTAGTATGTTAATGCATGAGATCTGAGTTTGCTTCCCATTCGGTTTTATTCCTGAATTGTTAGCTCAGCTTGTTATGTGTATGAAATCTGTTTCTGAAATTCCAGTATTTCTGCATGAACTGATTAACATGTTTAGAGTTGCATTGTTAGTGAGCATTAATGCATCATGATCATTGCTGAGACATTTCATTTGGTGCCTTAGACTCTGAACTCAGTTTGTTGTTTAAGCTTTGCTCTTGTGCTGAATTTTCTGCACTCTTGTTTTGCATTGGATCCATTTCTGCACTCAATTCAGTTTTTTTTCTGCATCTTCATTTCTGAAATTTTGCCTCAGATTTATTTGTTTTTGCATCCATCTGGGATTGAATTCTGAATCCGATTAATTGCTTCAAATCAGTTACTTTGCCTCAGTTGATAGAATTGCATTTAGCTTAGTTTGTTCTGCACATAAGCTTCCTTCACTTGCTTATTAAGTTTGACTTAATCCTTCACCTTGTATCAAGCTGAGTTTCGGCTTGAAGTTGCAACCTCTGGAGTTAAACACCAATTGCAATGTGCTCTAGCATTTGAGTTTAAGTTCCTTCCTCTGGGTAGCAAGTTTACTTCATTTCTTTTGAATGTGGCACGCAAGTGAAATCATGGCACGATTTTTGTATCAATTTGGTTTTAGATTGCTTGCATTTGGACTGTCTCGAGTTTGATTTTTGTTACTTCATTGATTGGCATTTGCTCTGCATATTGAATCAGATTCGTTTTCCAAAAATTGCTTAAGTGCTTTTGATGAGTAAGTGGTCCTTTTGGTTGAATGAATAACTTGCTATCACTTGTTAAGTTCCATGGTTGAGTTTCCTTCTTTCTATTGAGTTTTCATTTCCGAATTGCAACCCAAACCCCAAATCATATTCGAAACCCAAAATTCACAAACGACACATAAATACAAGCTCGGATCACATAACATCAACTAGTCCCGAGGAAAAATACGACCTGTGGCCCCTTTACTACATTTTCATATTTTGATTGTAAAAAGGGTTTCCAACATTTATTCATATTCTAAATTCTGATGGACCCACACATTTCGTGACAACTTAACCTAGCTAAATCGGGTCCATCAAGGCGTTCATGGTAAGAAAATTTCGTAGAGCTTTTAATAGTTTGTCTAACAAGTCCTATGCTAGGAAAGGGTCTAAAGGTAAGGGTAAGACCAAGGACATCATATGCTACAACTGCCACCAAGAGGGACACATAAAGAATGAGTGCCCCCAATTGAAGAAAAGAGATGACAAGAAGGAGGAGAAGAAGAAGAGTGACAAGAAGAAGTTAAAGGGAAAGGAGAAGGGTGCCACCAACCTTAAGGTAACTTGGGATGATCCATCATCCTCAGAGGAAGAAGAAGAGCAAGTCTTCCACTTCGCTCTTATGGAACAAGATCACTCAGACTCATCAGATGATGAACGAAGCTCAAGTAGTGAAGATGAGAGCTCCTCCACTTCATCATCAGCGTTAGAAGCTTCGGTAAGTGAGGTATACCACTTACCCTCATCTACTTTAGTAAAGATCATTTCTAGCACTAACATGGACTTAGCTAAGGCTAGAAGTAAAATTAAGGAGCTAAAAGAAGAAATTGTCATGCTTAGAGTAGAATCTACTAAACTTAAAGAATTGCATGTTAGTTCTACCTCTTCACATGCTTCACATCTTGAAACTGAAAATAGGGAATTAAGGAAAAAGGTAGATGACCTCACAAAGGCCCTTAGGAAATTCCAAGTAGGATCTAGTAACCTTGACATGATAATCAACAGTTAAAGGGCCGTTTATAACAAAGTCGGCTTAGGATATAGGCCTAAGACAAAGGAAGTGGCCTTTGTCTCACTTACCGGTAGGATTGGTGCATCTAGGAGACTAGGGGCTAAGGGAACCACAAAGAAGGCATGGGTACCTAAAAGATTTCTAAATGATGCTTATGGATCAAAGATATGGGTACCAAAAGAGTATGTTTTCCATGTTGTATAGGTAAAGGTGAAGGATGTCTCAACTATGTGGATAGTAGATAGTGGATGCTCAAGACACATGACCGGGGATGTGAGCAAGTTCACCACTATTAGCTACTTAAGAGAAGGGACAGTCTCCTTTGGGAATAGTGGAAAATTGAAAATCATTGGTAGGGGCACAATTGAGGTATCTTCCACTATTTTCATACATAAAGTACTTCTAATCAAAGATATGAAGTTCAATTTACTAAGTGTGAGTCAATTATGTGATGCTGGTTTTAGAGTTGAATTTCATGCTAGGAAATGTATAATAAGGCATAATGAATCAAATACTATCATATTAGAAGGGTTTAGGGAGGCAAATTTATATTATCTTGATCTTACTTATGCTACTAACAATGTTGCTAAGTGTTTCATGTCCAAAGAAGAAGAAGGATGGTTGTGGCACCGGAGACTTGGACATGTCAACATGAGAAGCATTGCAAAAGTGGCCAAGGAAGAGTTGGTGAAGGGGCTACCAATGATCAAGTATGAAAAGACCAAATTGTGTGATGCATGCCAAGAGGGTAAGCAATCAAAATCATCACACAAAGGTAAAACCCTAACCACTACCTCTTTACCTTTAGAGCTTTTGCATATAGATCTTTTGGATTGCCATAGTACTCCCTCACTTGTGGGGAGTAAATATTGTCTAGTCATAGTAGATGATTTTTTAGGTTTACATGGGTTTATTTTTTGAAACATAAGGATGATACTCTAGAGATCTTTATAGGATTTAGTAAAAGGGTAGAAAATGAAAAACATATCAAAATAAACCGAATTAGGAGTGACCACGGTGGGGAGTTCTAAAATGCAAGCTTCACACAATTTTGTGTTGAAAATGGATACAAGCATGAATTTTCATGCCCAAGGACTCCTCAACAAAATGGGGTAGTTGAGAGAAGGAACCGAGCTCTACAAGAAGCTGCTAGGACTATGCTTAATGCATATTCTCTTCCTAGCTACTTTTGGGCCGAAACGGTTAACACCGCTTGCTATATTCAAAATCGGGTGTTGGTACATAGGTTTCTAAGGAAAACACCCTTTGAATTATGGAATGGAAGGGTACCTCAAGTCCACTATTTTAGGGTCTTTGGATGTAAAGTCTACATCTTAAATAACAAAGATGACCTAAGGAAGTTTGAGTCAAAAGCCGATGAAGGAATTCTAGTAGGATACTCATTGACTAGTAGGGGTTATAGAGTTTACAACAAGAGGACAAAAGTGATTGAGGAGCCCTCGAATGTTAAATTTGATGAAACAACTAGTACCTACCCTAGAAAAGCCTCAATTGATAAGGATATAGAAGAGGTCCAACCCCTTGCCAAAAGAATCCAAGACCTACATTTGGAGGGCAATGATCAAGGGGGAGTAAGAAGTACCCTAGAGGATGAGGAAGTAGGAGTAAATGAACCCACAACCTCTAGGCCCTTGAGACATCACCATGATCACCCTATTGACCAAATAGTTGGTGATGTAACTCAAGTAGTAAGGACTAGGTCATATTTTAGGGATCAAACTAGTCAAATAGCTCTAATCTCCCAATTAGAACCCAAGACCATTGATAAAGCATTGGGAGATGTTGATTGAGTTTTAGCCATGCAAGAAGAGCTAAATCAATTTGAGAGAAGTGAAGTTTGGGAGTTAGTTCCTAGGCCCAATGATTGCACCATTGTAACCACAAGATGAGTGTTTAGGAACAAACTAGATGACCAAGGTAAAATCACTAGGAATACGGCTAGATTGGTAGCTAGGGGGTTTAACCAAGTTGAGGGACTAGATTATGATGAGACTTATGCCCCCGTAGCTAGGTTATAATCTATTAGAATTCTACTAGCCTATGTCACTCACATGGGTTTCACACTTCATCAAATGGATGTGAAGTCGGCATTTCTTAATGGGATCATTAAGGAAGAGGTTTATGTAGAACAACCCCTGGATTTGAGGACCCTAACTATCCAAGACACGTGTTCAAATTAAGAAAAGCCTTATATGGATTGAAACAAGCTCCCCGGGCTTGGTATGAAAGACTTTCTTCATTTCTAGTGTCTAAGAGGTTTAGGAGAGGAACAATTGACCCTACTTTGTTTCTAAAATCTAAGGATAAGGACATATTTGTTGTCGAAGTCTATGTAGACGATATCATTTTTGGGTCAACAAACAATGACTTCCTACAATAATTCATCAAGTGTATGGAAGATGAATTTGAGATGAGTCTTGTAGGAGAGTTAACCTTCTTTTTAGGCCTTCAAGTTAAGCAAACTAATGAAGGTACACATGTTTCTCAAACTAAATATGCTAAGGAGATGTTAAAGAAATTTGGTTTAGAAAATGCTAAGGTAGCATCTACACCCATAGGAACCAATGTGAAGATGGATAGTGACCTTGAAGGGAAAATGGTAGACTCTAAGCAATATAGGAGCATGATTGGTAGCCTCCTATACCTAACCGCTAGTAGACCCGATATACTATTTGCGGTAGGTATGTGTGCAAGATATCAATCTTGTGCCAATGAGTCCCATTTGGTTGTAGTCAAGAGGATCCTAAGGTATGTCAAAGGTACCCTCAATGTCGGACTTTGGTATCCTAGAACCCCTAGTGTTGATCTAATTGGATACACCGACTCTGATTATGCGGGTTGTAAGCTAGATAGGAAGAGCACTAGTGGAGGATGTCAATTCCTTGGGTCTTCCTTAGTTAGTTGGAGTAGTAGGAAACAACCATGCGTTGCCCTATCAACACCGGAAGCGGAATATGTGGCAATGGGTGGGTGTGATTCCCAACTCCTTTGGATCATGCACACCTTAGAAGATTATGAGTTACATTACACCAAGGTCAAAGTCTTGTATGATAATATAAGTACAATCAACTTGACCAAAAGTCCGGTTCACCATTCTAGGACAAAACACATTGAAGTGAAACATCACATCATTAGAGACCATGTGGCAAGGGGAGACATAGAACTACACTATGTTGAATCAAAGTCGAACCTAGCCAAAATCTTTACCAAGCCTCTTCCCGAATCGGAGTTTACATCCTTAAGAAGAGGCCTTGGAATGTATTTTGTGGAAGTGTAGGATGAACTTGGAGATATTCGATTTGAAAAAGGGTGCTTGATCCAATAGGGTGATACATTTGGCTCACTTGTGCTTGTGGCACATTGTTGAACCATTAGAAGAATCAAAATATGAAAACTAGACCAACTATGGGGAAGACAAGTGTTTAATCAATGGACACTTTGCCCAGAAATCATAGTTGGACATTTTAAACATTTGAAAACCATTTTATGCTTTACATGCTTTGTCATGCTTTTAAAAGTCACATGATTGCAAAATTAGTTTGTAAGATTGATACAAAATGTAGTGATTTTCAAAGTTTTTGGATTTTTATCAAAAGTCATGCATGTTTGAAATTTTATATGGGCTAATATTTTTCCTTGATAGAGTATATCATTTCAAACATGTATGCAAAATTTTATTATTTTTGGAATTTTCTGGATTTTTCTGGAAGTTTCTGAAATTTGGCAGAAAGGCTGAAAATTCAGACTGATAGCGTATCAGTCGACTACCCCATGGGCAGTCGATTGACACGCCTGTTTTCTGATTCTGAAACTCTATTTCAGAAATCCAACTTTATTTCATTTGATGCCTTAGGGTTGGGTTGCTTGAGGCAATCATTTTGATGGTGTCAAAGGGGGAGAATGGGTGGTTTAAGTTAGAATTTAACTTGAAATGGATGGTTTAAGGTTCTATTTCTCACTTAAACCTTGAATGATTAAAAATGGGGAGAAGATATGGATTAAGGAAGAGGTCGCCTCTTAGGTTTTAATATGTCTTACATTCTTAATGATGTTTAGTGTTATGTGGAAACTTAACTTGGATTATGTTTAGAATTGAAAATGGGGAGAAGACATGGATTAAGGGGGAGGTTATCTCTTAGGGTTACTATGTCATATGTTTCAATTGTTATCTATTGTTATTGCTGTTAATTGGCTGTTATTTATCTCTAAACTTAAACATATTGTCACGCATCAAAAAGGGGGGGATTGTTGAGACAATCGACCCTTAAATGATTGGAAGATCATGGTTTTGATGTGTGTGTGTGAATATGTTTAAGGTTAGAGTGTTATGTGTATTTGATGTGTGTGATTGAGTTTGTAGGACTTGGAGAATCACACATGGTGGACGTATCCGAGGGACGAGAGCTGAGGGAGGAGAGCTCCAAGGGCAAGCCGGGAAGTGGACTTCAAGGGCACACGTGAAGGGTGGCATGGAGGCAAGCCGAGGGAAGGCTTGCGTGCGCATCCGAGGGACGATAGCCAGAGGAAGAGGACTTCAAGAGGCAAGCCAAGGGAGCAGACCTGAAGGCATACGTGAAGGAGAAGGTCCGGAGTGGCTGGAACAAAGCTTCGGACTAAGCTGAGAGGCAGGGCAGTCGACTGCGCCAGGGGCAGTCGACTAGCAAAACTCACAGAGAGTTTTTGGCCTCGGACCAGTTGACTGCCCCTGGGGCAATCGACTGGTATACCTCGAAAACTAGCCGTTGGCTAGCAATTAATGCTAGACCAGTCGACTGCCCTTGGGACAGTCGACTGGTGCGGGGCTGGACAGACTGCGAGTTTGTCCTGTTCACCTATAAAAGGAGCACCTTTTTGCACATGCACAGTATGGTTCCGTACAGTGTAGAAATGCTGCTCGTCTGAAGAGTGTTTCATACTTCCTCTCTCATATTTCTTCATTCTGTAAAGAGGAAGATCGACTGTAAAAGTTTCTCCACCTGAAGGAGAGTTTTTGATAGTGAAAGTGGTGATCGCGGCGTGGATCCTTGGATTAGTCACCCATCTGGGTGGATACCAAGTAAACGATCATTGTTAGCATTGTACTTATTTTCATTTGCATATTATTTCCGCTGCGCTAACGAATTTGTAGAGATCCAATCCGAAAAAGTGCTATTCACCCCCCCCTCTAGCACGCCTAGACGATCCTTCAGAGGGGTTCTTTCGTCAAAACTTGCAGACCTTGGGAACGTAGAAGGTTTCTACTTCTGTGCCGAAAGGTGGGAAGAAGAAGAAACAAGGTGGGTTCAAGAAGATAGCAGCATCATAGGGACTAAGTACTAGTGTGAAGAAGGCAAAAGACAAGCGCTTCACATATAAGCAAACTAGACATTGAAAAGAGAACTGACCCCATTGTCAAGAGAATGGTATATCTTTTCTTCTGTCGTTGTAACATGTTTAAGCGGTGTTATCTACCGGTACCTGGTGGATAGATACAAATACCACTAAACATGTCTGCAATTCTTTGCAGGGGTTACAAGAAGCCCAATGACTAGCTAGGGAAGAGATTATTATCAATAAGGGATATGCTACGGAGGTGGCTACTATTGCAGTGGGAGTTATTTATTTGTCTTTATAAGATAATGTTTTGGTTTTAATATTTCTTTTATGTACCTAATTTTAGAAAGAACTCTGGTTCAGTTTCAGAAATAATGAATATTCTATTACCTTTTGTTAAGAAAAGTGGAATAGAAAGATTATCTGTTTAGGAACATGGATAAGTAATTTAAGCAATTAAAACCAAAATCTCCCATGATGCAAATAGTAGCTCATCATCTAACCTAAGTAAGAGAAAGGTTCTTTCCGAGATGAACCAAACATACCTTTAGCATCTATGGCTTGGTCTTATTAACCTTAGTAGGATTCAAAGGTCGATAGCCGATGGGCCCTTGGGTTCATTGGTGGTGGGAGACTTCCCAACTTTTGAATCTTACTTGGAAGGTAAAACGACCAAGAGGCCTTTCAAGGCCGAGGGGTATAGAGCCAAGATATGTTAGAATCGGTTCATTCTGATTTGTGTGGTCCTATGCCTATCCAGAATAGAGGTAGCTTTGAATACTTCGTGAGACGAATATTCTAAGTTATGGATACGTTTACTTGATGTCCACAAGTCTGAATCTTTGATTGGTTCAAAGAATTCAAGACGATTGTGGAGAAACATCAAGGTAAAAGTATCAAGACACTACGATCGGATCATAGTGATGGGTATCTCTTGGATGAATTTAGGACATACTTATCAGAGGTAGGGAGTCAATCCGAATTGACTGCACCTGGTACGCCCCAACAGAACGGTGCAGCAGAGCGAAGGAAAAGGGCTCTTATTGAGATGGTTAGGACAATGATGAGCTACTCCGAGTTGCCAGATTCGTTCTAGGGATATGCTCTGGAAATGACAGCGTATATACTTGATACGATCTAGGTCAGTACCTTCTACCCATAGAAGTGTCGACTAAGCGAATGCCTAGCCTAAGACATATTTGGATATGGGATAGCTCAGCACATGTGCTGAGAGGGGATACTGATAAGATTGGAATCTCGTGCGCTTGTTCGTAGGCTATCCTAGAGGAATAAATGGTGGTTCTATAGTTCTAAGGATCAGAGGGTAATCATTGGGACGAATACCAGATTCGTAGAAGAAGACTATGTGATGAACCATATGTCTATGAGTAGACTAGTTCTTGAAGAATTAAGAGGGGATGTTCTGACCTTAGTACCAACTGTACAAGAGGATACACCACAAGTCACTGCACCGCGTGTCACAGAAGATACATAGGATAGTGAGAGGGTTGTTAGTCAACCAGAAGGATTCATGTTCTTGGGAGAGTCTTCGGACTCGGTCCTTGGTGACCATGAATCAAGATCCCTGGACATATAACGACGGACATCCGCTTTGAAGACATAATCCAATCATATGGATTTGTTCAAAGGACGGATGAGATTTGTGTATGTAAGAATTGTGACAGAAACGTAGTGGTATTCTTGTACTATACATAGATAAAATTTTGTTAGTTGGCAACAATGACAAAGTATTATCAGACATAAGGGTATGGTCGTCCAAACAATTGATATGAAGGACTTAGGAGAAGCAGGACACTTCCTTGGCGATCGAAGTTCTAAGGGATCACCAGATAAGGATGTTGTGTTTATCCCAAGCTTCATATAGAGACAGTGACTTAACTCATTTTAGCATGGAAACCTCCAAGAAAAGTTTTGAACATTTTCAGCTATAGAGCTACTGTATCTAAGGAGATATGATTAGATTATCAAAGGAGATAGAGCAGGTAATGGCGGTTCCTTTAGCATCTGCTATAGGAAGCCTCATGTATGCTAAAATCGAGATCGGATATCTGCTTTGCCGTGGGCATGATTAGCAGATATCAGAGTAACCCAAGTCAAGGAATTCGGATTGCGATAAAAGCTTATATTAGTGCCTAAGAAGGACTGAGGATTATAAGATGATTTACCAGGCAGACCAATTCCCTAAGGGTTATACGGATACAGGCTTCTAGTCGGATAAGGGCAAACACAAGGTTTCCTCGGGTTTTGTGTTTTATTTTTAAGAGGTAAAACCATTGTATAGTAGAGTGTTGCACAGTGTCTGCGTGATGGACCCTACTATGGAGGCTGGATAATTTTGGAGCCTGAGGGGCATCCCAAAAAAGCTACATTGTTCAAAAACCTCAAGATGGACTTTAAAGTGATTCCTGGTTTGCTCATAGCTATCACATTTTATTGTGATAAACAAATGGTGTAGTTGCAAACTCGAAGGAATCACGAGCCCATAAGGCGAGTAAACACATAGAGCGCAAGTACCACCCAGGAGAGGAAAAAATGTTGTTGCCTTGAGTACATCAGAGGACAACTTGGGAGATCTTTTTCACTGTGGCCTTGATAGCGAGAGCTTTAGGCATATTGAGGATCAGGGAGTCAGATGTATGACATTTTGAGTACAGTAAAGTATTTGAGTATAAGTAGGAGATTGTTATATGTGTATACTAAAAGGCGTTGCTCTTTTTATATTCATGAGATGATCTAATTTTGAAAAGAGAATCACAACTACACTAGGTGTCTGTTTATATTAGTACATGCATGAAGTCTCATTACTTTGTATTGTAAATAACATGGTGTGTGGTGTCATATAGAAGATCATATTATCAGTTCCTTGCTTAGTATAAATAGAGATTCACAACCGAGATGGAATTGGACAACCCATCGGAATGGTTGTAGTGTAATTACGTATGGTTGATCTTGACCATAGAATTACACTAGTGTGCTTTGAGTACATTGAGCAGGACCAAAACCCGAGGATATCCAATTTGTACTGACTTGATAATTGGATAGGACCTCAAGATATTATTATGGAGTAGATCCCTTAATCCCGAAATAATATCGGGCATATATTATTAATTATTATTTCTTTGATTTACCAATGGGCGACATCTATTCTGTTAGATCGATAGGCCCGGTAAGTTGGGAGATAATATTAATAATATGACGTGCCGATGATTATTGACGGAATCCGTGTCCTGGTGAGTCGGGATGATGATGCCCCTTGATGAGCTCAAAAGGTTCATCGTGCTAAACCCTGCAGATGGATTTGATCCGGCACGATGATAAGGTTGAGTGGTACTAGTCAAGGACTCAAAGGTTAATTAATTTAAATTGTCAGTAATTTAATTAATTAATGGGCATTTGAGATCTTAAACACGGGGGGAATGGACGACTCGTAATAAGTGAAGCCCATATGTAAATATGGGGGTCGGTGAGGTAATTCATTGAGGGTCCTTTAGTGGAATGGATCCTCATTAATAGATCGGGTCCATTAGCAGGCCAAGATCTAACTCCTCCTCATGGTCCTTACTATAGCCTTATATATACCCTATGGTGGTATGGAACCAAGTTGATGGTTGATGAATTAATCCAAGGATACACAAGAAAACCTTAAGGTTTTCTCTCCTCCTCTCCTCCTTTCTCTCACCCTCTCGGTGCGCCGACTCATGCATGGAATTTCTTCTTCTATAGCGCTCAGCATTGGAGGCGATGAGGCAAGATTGCCTTTGTGAGGCAATTGCCGTGAGGCTTACCTAGATTGCCGTGCGGCAATCGAGTTGTCTCACAGAGGCAATTGCCTCGCCTCGATTGTCGTGCGGCAATCGAGGCGCCATGAGGCAAATTGCCTCACAGAGAGGCAATTGCTGCCTCGCCTCGATTGCCATGCGGCGATCGAGGCACCGTGAGGCAAAATTTCTTCATAGAGAGGAAATTGCCTTGCCTCGATTGTCGTGTTGCAATCGAGTTGCCGAGAGGAAAATTGCCTCATAGAGCCAATTGCCGTGAGGCTTGTCTCGATTGTTGTGTGGCAATCGGGTTGCCTCACAGAGGCGATTGCCGTGAGGTAATTGAGTTGCCTCACGGAGGTAATTGCCGTGAGTCTTTTTTGGGGAGAGTAGACAGCTAGTTGCCTCGTGCTTTGTGTATGCAACTTTCTCTGACTTGCTTAGAAGAACACAAGTTGGAGTTGTGGAGTTGCTCAGAACACAAGTTGCTTGTGCTACTTCGAGTTGCTCAAATCACAAGAACTCCAAGATACTTGTTGTTCAAGCACTGGAAGTGGATGAAAGAATCAATTGGGTTTATGTTTGGATTATCTCCTTGGAGTGGTCGGCGGCATCCCTTTGGTTAGGGATTGGTTGGTGCAAGGAGAAGGGATCGACTTGGTGACCACAGATCTTGGTAGATCGTCGCCCACACAACGTCCAAGAAGGGAGGGTCATACGGTAAAAGATCGTAAAGTAACGGAAGGTATATTTTTCCTTGGCTCCTTTCGTTCTTATTTGTGCTTTATTTATTTGTCTCGTCATTTTATGTTTGTTATTTAATTATTTGATTGTGAATCATAGTAAATAATTATTTAACTGGACCCTGACCATAAACACAAAAGTCGGCAATCAACTCGTCGCCTTTTTCGCGGTCAAACGGTCAAGCAAATCACAAGGTCGATTTTGGTAATTGGTCGAGTTGTGATTTGGATCGTTCGATACAGCACGAGATTGTCGATGGGAGACAGGTCTCCATTTGGATTAATTTTTAATCCGTAGACATGGAGAGGTCTCTCGGATTGACTGGGTATTCGCTAAGGAAACCCGCCAAGCCATATCCAACAAGTCCCATGTGGCTTACAATGCATTCATCCTCTGAGCTTTCTTGATTTCCTTCAGGTTGGGACACTCCGATCTGAAGTGACCCTTCTTGTTGCACTCGTAACAAGTTACGTTTCTTTTAGTCTTCTGGCTTGTTGAGGGTTCAGCTGGATCATCCTTTTTCTGAGTCATCTTCTTTTTGCTTGTTTGATTCTTCAACACCTTGTAGTAGTTACGAGCCATTCGGACCAGTTTTGGATGATCGACTCTGTCTTCGTCAGACTCTGAATCTAATTCAGACTTGGGTATCGGTTGTTGCTTCTTCTTTTGTGATTTTCCTGGAGTTTTACCTGCAACAAACGCTATATTTTTCTCGACTATTGTAGTATTAGTTTGTTCATGTAATTCCAATTCGGAAAATAATTCATCGAGCATAATTTCAGAAAGGTTCTTAGAATCCTTGTAGGCATCTACCATAGATGCTCGTAGTGAGTTCCTTGGGAATGAGTTCAAGGTGTACCATATTAGGTCCCGTTTTCCACCTTATTGTTGGTGCAGAAAGCACCCAAGTCAAACCTGTGTTTTGATAATGGCAACAGGGTTCAAAAGTTAAGTCTCACTTGTTATCTAACAATGTTACACTAGTGTGCAGGGTAAAAAAAAAGCCCTAGCGAAGGAATGCTAGGCACTGGCAAAGGAATGCCAGGGTAAAAAGCCCTAGTGAAGGAATACTAGGCACTGGCGAAGGAATGCCAGGGTACAAAGCCCTAGCGAAGGACTGCTAGGCACTGGCGAAGGAATGCCAGGGTAAAAAGCCCTAGCGAAGGAGTGCTAGGCGCCAGGCGAAGGACAGCTTGGGATTGAAGCCCTAGCGAAGGAATGCTAGGCACCGGGCTAAGGATAGCTCGGCATCAAAGACCTGGCGAAGGACCGCGAGGCAGAAGTCCAACCAGAGGAGCGGTTGGCATCAGGTACATTCTCCCGAGAGGAGTAGGTGAGGACGCGTTCCCCGTCGAGGGAACAGTAGGCGTCGATTCGACCTAGGGCTCCATTTTGGAGACCCAAAGTCAGAACCAAGACAGCTAAGGCTGTATAAAAATTAATATGTTACTGCTTTTTAGACTAACCCTGGATGCAGGACCGAAGGACTGAGTGTCTGCAGCTCAGAGAGCCTCAAAGGAGTGAGGCAGAAGCTGAGCAGGGCGCCCCGGATGTTCCGGGCGGCCCCAAGGTGAAGACCAACCAGCAGGAGCAAACTCTGCTTCGACAACTGACTGTCGGGGCGCCCCGGATGCTCCGGGCACCCCCATCGTTCCGGGCGCCCCGCATGGTGCGGGCGCCCCCAGCGCCAACTACCGAAGCAGCTCCCCTCGAAGCCAACAGATGAAAGCTTGACCCGGTCAATACGGGCGCCCCGGTCAAAGCTGATCCCGAATTTAAAGGGATCAGAAGCTGACCGAGCAATTACCGGATCGACTGACACGTGGGGGGGGGCGCCCGCGATGATCCGGGCACCCCCAGGGCTATATAAAGCGCCCTCGACCCCAAGGCTCAAAACAACGATTCTTCAACGCTTCTACGCTCTTCTGCTCCCGCGCACTGCTCCAGAATCCTCCCAACTCGAGCCGACGACGTCCCTCCGCTCCAAGATTCAATCTACATTGGACGTCGGTAACAAAGAGCAATTTTTCTTTAAGTTTACTATACTGCAATTGTAAAATTCCTGTAAACTATTTTCGCGCACTTATAAAATTGCCCGTAGAAAACGGTCAACGACCGTGGGCCTTGGAGTAGGAGTCGACCTAGGCTCCGAACCAAGTAAAAATAACTGTGTTTGCGTGTTTTGCTTTTAATCTTCCGCTGTGCAAACTCTCTATCTTAAATCCGAACGCTTTCCGATATTCACCCCCCTCTATCGGTTCTCTCGATCCAACAAGTGGTATCAGAGCGGGGAAGTTCAAATTTGGTGCAACCACCAGTTTGAAAATTTTTCGGATTTCTTTTATTTACTTTTTCTCGTTCGAATTTCTACTAAATTTATCATTCGAATTTTTTTCGTTAATCGAGGTTGGTGCAACACCCCTCGATATTTTATTTTCCTTATCCCGCACTACTAATCCAAGACCAAGTCTTGGAAATTTTTTTGTTAGTTATTTTTTTCAGATTAAATGGCCATGCAAGAAGGATCCAGCACCGCCAGACCTCCACTTTTCAGTGGAGAAGACTTTTCGTACTGGAAAAGTCGAATGGAGGTCCACCTGAAAACTCAGGTGGACATGTGGATAATCATCCAGTCCGGACTGGAGATACCCAAAATTGCTGAAGGAGTTCCTCAAAGCTACACAGAGTGGGACACCGCTCTGAAACGCAAAATTGAAGCCGATGCAAAGGCGACTCAGACCCTCCAATGTGGCTTAACAAAAGAGGAGCTGAACCGGGTGGGCCCCTTCAACAGTGCCAAGGAGCTGTGGGTGAAACTGATCGAGCTGCACGAAGGAACATCAGACACTCGGATCAGCAAGAGAGATCTGCTCTTGAACAAATTGTATACCATCAAGATGGCCGACAACGAAACAGCAGCCCAGCTTCACGCACGAATCCAAGAATTAATGAACGGTCTTCACACTATAGGTCATAAGGTCGAAAACCGTGACCTAATAAGGTATGCTTTAAATGCTTTCCCTAGAAACACCTTGTGGGCATCTATGGTAGATGCATACAAGGTCTCAAGGGATCTTTCAAAAATAAAATTAGATGAATTGGTTTCCGAATTAGAACTGCATGAACAAACTAACTGCAATTTGGCCGAGAAAGGTATTGCCTTTGTTGCAGGAAAAACTGGAAGGACAACAAAGAAGAAGCCACAACCTGAACCCGAGTCTAACTCAGACTCAGACTCAGAAGACGAAGAAGGAGATCGACCTAAGCTGGTCCGACTGGCCCGAAGCTACTATAAAGAATTGAAGAACCAAACCAACAGACGGAAAACAAGCCGAAGAAAGGACGAACCAGCTGAACCCACAAATGACAAAAACAAGTCCAACGTGACCTGCTACGAGTGCAAGAAGAAGGGCCACAACAAGACGGAGTGTCCAAACCTAAAGGAGACCAAGAAGACAAGAAGAAAGAAAGCACTCCAAGCAACCTGGGACGAATCTTCCTCAGAAGAAGAAGAAGAAGCACCCCAGTCACACCTACTAGCCCTGACCGCCTCAGAAGAAGTCGAGACCGAGTCAGAGTCTGAACAGGACGACGGCAGACTAACCTTTTCAGAAGACGGCGAAATCAAGGTAAGTGGTTTCAATAGAAGTCAGTTAAATGAACTTATTTCGTATCTTTCTCGAGATTTGGCGAAAGCCAAACTCCGAGTCGAATCCCTCCGACAGGAAGTAAAACTCCTGAAAGAGGGAGCTGACTCTAAATCATTAACCGAGAAAGTTCAAGAAGGAACTCCTACTCAAGTTGAAAAACTTGAGAAAGAGAACTCCTCCCTGAAAACTCAGGTTAAAGATCTTAGAGCTGCCTTAGAACGATTCACTTCTAGTTCTAAGGGTCTTGACATGATTCTTGGAAAACAGAACGCCATTCTAAATCGATCCGGACTTGGCTATAGAACCAAATCCCGACAAAGATCTTACTTTGCTGTACTGAATCAGTCCAGAAGTAAAGTTCAGGCATGGGTACCTAAACTGTACCTGAACAAACCAACTGGATCAAATCAGTATTGGATCCCCAAGGATAAGATTCACATATTTCCTAATCATTACCGTGGCTTTAGTCTAGGGGGAGCCAAATTAAAAACTATATTTATTGTTAAATAGAATTTAATTCTTGCAATTTGCCTGATTGATTGTTTATTTAAATTTCTGCAATTTACCATGCTTACACTTAGGAATGGTTAGTATAAGGACTAAACAAACTTAACTGAAACTTGACAACATTGTATTGGGTGGAGGTGAGATGATAGTACGTTAGGGAAACCAATTCTAATAAGATCAAGTACACTTGGTCTCTTTAGACTGGTGAAACTAGCCGAAGCTACCGATCCAAGACCCAAACTAGTTAGACCAGAATTTTTCAAAGATTAATTTTGAAAATGAAACTTCATTAAAAGGCTTTGTCAAGGAAAGGGTTGATGATCCAATAAGGCTACGGCCAAAGAAGGACTAGTGCCTCGCCAAGACCTGGAAGCCAATTTTTGAATTTCAAATTCAAATTATTCTTTGTCAAATTCAAATCTAACACAAATTTTCAGTTAGGTATAGATTCAAACATTTCTTTTCAAAATAAACTTAACTATCTTCAAAATTAATTTAAGACCTTCTAAATAAAAATTAACTTTTTCAAAATAATTTTACTTATCAAAACCTGTCTCACAAAACCTATAAGGCTAATGTGATTGAAAACCCTAGATTTGGGTGAGACAGACTAGGCAGTGAAACTCAATTTAAGCTATTCCTGACTCTAATTGGATTCAAATCAATAAAACTCTTTATGTGTAGGAACATAAATAAAGATTTGGACCAATGGATGTTGGATAGCGGTTGCTCCAGACACATGACTGGAGATAAATTGAAGTTCACCAAACTCAAGTTCAAGAACATAGGCTCAGTGGTATTTGGCAACAATGCTACACTCAAGGTAATTGGGTCAGGTAATATTGAACTCAAATCTGACTTTGTTATTAAAAAAGTTCTTTTGGTTGAAAACTTCAATTTTAACTTGCTTAGCATAAGTCAGTTATGTGATTCTGGTTATATAGTCACCTTCAACAATTCTAACTGCCTGATTAGAAATGTACAAGACTCAGAAATCATGCTTAAGGGCACTAGGAAAAATAATGTATACACTATAAACCTACCCCTAGTACCCAAATGTATGTTAACTCAGTTAGAATAATCAAACCACTGGCATAGGAGATTAGGTCATACTAATCTGAGAACTATCTCAAAAATCACCCAATTTGGATTAATCAAAGGTATCCCCAAAATTAAAAATAATGAAAACCTAATATGTGAATCATGTAATCAAGGCAAACAAACCAAATCTAATCACAAATTAATCCAATCTGATTTAACTTAAACCACACTTGAGCTCCTGCACCTTGACCTATTTGATTCACATGGAGCCAAGTCACTAAGTGGGAACCGATACTGCTTAGTAATAGTTGATGATTACTCTAAGTTCACCTGGGTTAGGTTTCTAAAAACCAAAGATGAAACCCTAAACCTATTTAATGAATTCTGCAAACTAATTGAAAATCAAAACGATACTAAAATTAAAAGACTTAGGAGTGACCACGGGGGAGAATTTGAAAATCAACAGTTCAAGGAATTCTGTAAGGTAAATGGGTATTTACATGAATTTTCATGTCCTAGAACCCCCCAACAAAATGGAATAGTCGAAAGAAGGAATAGAACATTACAGGAAGCTGCTAGGGCTATGCTCAACGAATTTAGCCTAGCAAACCAATATTGGGCAGAAGCAATTAGTACGACTTGTTACATCCAAAATAGGGTTCTGATTAACAAGCAACACAACAAAACACCCTATGAACTGTACTACCATAGACTCCCAAATCTACACTACCTAAGGGTATTTGGATGCAAAGTCCATATCCTAAACACTAAAGACTATTTAGGAAAATTTCAGTCCAAGTAAAACCCAGGTATCTTCCTAGGATACTCAACCACAAGTAGAGCCTATAGAGTTTACAACAAACAAACTAAGAAAATTGAAGAAACAACAAACTTAATATTTGATGAAGAAATCAACTCAACATCTGATAATCCAGACCTAACTTCATCAAATTCTGATCAAGAAAATAATGAACAAACAAGTGAATCTTTAATTGAACCCTTAAACGAACTAACTATTAAACCAATTAATGAGTCAACTAAACCAATTATCGAACCAACAAATCAACCAGCCCAAAGAGTCGAATCCAATAGTGAACCAAATCGACCAGCCAAACCTGAGGCTGAACCAAGTTCTAGAAGAACCAAGAAACCCAGACTTAGTCACCCAACCGATCAAATTGTGGGTGATCCAACTCTAGGAGTCAGGACTAGATCCTCCTACAGAAACCTTAGTCAAATAGCTATGATATCAAAAATTGAACCCAAAACTATAGAGGAAGCCCTACCTGACCCTGATTGGATCATAGCTATGCAAGAAGAATTAGCCCAATTTGAGAGGAACCAAGTCTGGGAACTAGTGCCTAAACCTGAAGGCAAATCCATCATTGACATTAAGTGGGTCTTTAGGAATAAGCTAAATGATCAAGGAGAAATAGTTAGAAATAAAGCCCGCTTAGTAGCTAAGGGATTCAGCCAAGTAGAGGGATTATATTATGATGAAACATATGCCCCAGTAGCTAGACTTGAGTCCATTAGAATGTTGTTAGCTTTGCATCCCATAAAGGATTTAAGCTATACCAAATGGATGTAAAGTCAGCTTTCCTAAATAGATTCATTAAAGAAGAAGTTTATGTAGGACAACCCCCTGGGTTTGAGGACTTAGACAAACCTGACCACGTTTACAAATTAACTAAAGCACTATATGGGTTAAAACAAGCACCTAGGGCTTGGTATGAACGTTTATCAACTTACTTAACTTCTAAAGAATTTAAACAAGGACAAATTGACTCAACCTTATTTATTAAAACCCTAGGAAAAGATATATTTATTGCCCAAATTTACGTAGATGACATAATCTTTGGATCCACCAACACAAACTTCCTAAAAGAGTTTATCAAGATAATGGAAAATGAATTTGAAATGAGCTTAGTTGGTGAGCTTACCTTTTTCCTAGGACTACAAATCAAACAAACTAGAGATGGAAACTACGTCCATCAATTCAAATATGCTAAAGAGTTAATAAAGAAATTTAAAATGGATAACTCTAAAAGCATAAGTACCCCCAAGGCCACTAATGTAAAAATAGATAGTGACCCTGATGGTAAGGAGTAGACCTCAAACTATATAGAAGTATGATAGGTAGTCTACTGTACCTTACAGCCAGCAGACCTGACATTCTTTTTGCTGTAGGGATGTGTGCTAGATACCAAACCTGTGCTAAGGAAACGCACTTAGCAGCCCTAAAAAGAATACTAAGATATGTAAAGGGCACCCTAAATATAGGGATTTGGTATCCTAGAATATCAACCTTCAATTTGTCAGGATATTCGGATTCTGACTATGCTGGTTGTAAATTAGATAGAAAGAGCACAAGCGAAAGCTGCCAGCTGTTAGGAAATAGTCTAGTAAGTTGGTGCAGCAGAAAACAACACTGTGTAGCTCTGTCCACAACTGAAGCTGAGTATGTAGTCTTAGGAGAGTGTGTAGCACAACTTTTATGGATGATGCACACTCTTAAGGACTTCCATCTCAACCACACCCAAACTCAAGTATTTATTGACAATATAAGTTCAATTAATCTAACTAAGAACACAATCCAACATTCCAGAACAAAACACATAGAAGTTAAACATCACTTCGTAAGAGACCATGTAGCCAGGGGTGAGATAGTACTTAAGCATATAGACTCAAAATCCAACTTAGCTGATATATTCACAAAACCCTTACCTGAGTCTGAGTTCAGCTCACTAAGAAGGCAGTTAGGATTGTGCTCTGTAGAATAGATTAACTCTACTTTTGATTTTTTTTGCTTTACTTAATTTAAAAATTAGTTTCTAAAAGAATTTGAAAAACTGTTTTACTTAATTTCAAAATCAGTTTTTAAAATTTTTTCTCTCGACTTAGTTTTATTTCAAAACTACCCCCATTCAAAACTAGGACTTTTTCGCAAATGGACTTAGCCTAGGCCCTAACCCTAGAACTGCATGCACCTATAGATTTAGAAGCCAGCATCTCACACGCACCTTAGGGTACTTTTGATTGATAACCTAGAAAGGGTTGAGATACTTAGGTCTTTGCCTTAATTCAAGATGCTTTAAGTCAGTGCATCTGCAGTAATTGGGGCACTAAATACAACTTACACAACAATCAAGTTAAGTGTCAAGTTTAGAAAATCTAACTTGAACAGAAACACTTAACTTGACTAACCCTAGCAAAAACTACTGCTTATAACAATTAGTAAGTAGCTAAATAGGTTAGACAGGTCCCTACAAGAGAAAATCAACTGATTTGGTTTAAGTCTTATCATGAATTGGTTCAGTACAGCAAAATCATGCAAATATTTTCCTTTATGAAAGTTATTTCCTTCATGCAATTTAATTTCTGCTATATATATTTGTTTTTGATATATGACAAAGGGGGAGAGATAAGAAAGGATAGAATTTAAAATTTTTTATTTTTGTCTGTCTCTCAAAATTTTCAAAAAATTTTCTAAGTACTTAAGCTTTTCAAAAAATTTCTAAGTACTTAAGCTTTTCAAAAATTTTCTAAGTACTTAAGCTTTTCAAAAATTTTCTAAGTACATAAGCTTTTCAAAAATTTTCTAAGTACTTAAGCTTTTAATTTTCTAAGTACTTAAGCCTTTCAAAATTTTCCAAGTACTTAAGCTTCTCAAAAACTTACTAAGTACTAGAGTTTGTCAAAAATTTACTAAGTACTTAAGTTTTTTTAATCTTACTAAGTACTTAAGTTAAAGCTTTCAAAAACTTTTGAGTACTTTAAAACTTAAGGCTTCAAAATTTTTCTAAGTACTCTAAACTCATGCTTCCAAAAATTCTTCTATGTACTTTTAAAAATTAAGTTGTCAAAAGATTTCCAAGTACCTAAACTTAAGTTTTCAAAAGTACAAAAATCATTTTTGAAAATACAAAATCCTTCTGTTGAAAAATTTTAAGTAAAAAATTTCTTCCTTAAACTTAGAACCCCACGAATTTTTGAAAAATCTAGGGGGAGAGTCCTTCCAGGGGAGGGAACAAAATTTAATGTTTTTACATGCATTGATTAAACTTAACTTTTTGAACTAGGGTTGCCATAAATCAAAAAGGGGGAGATTGTTGGTGCAGAAAGCACCCAAGTCAAACCTGTGTTTTGATAATGGCAACAGGGTTCAAATGTTAAGTCTCACCTATTTTCTAACAATGTTACACTAGTGTGCAGGGTAAAAAAAAAGCCCTAGTGAAGGAATGCTAGGCACTGGCGAAGGAATGCAAGGGTAAAAAGCCCTAGCGAAGGAATACTAGGCACTGGCGAAGGAATGCCAGGGTACAAAGCCCTAGCGAAGGACTGCTAGGCACTGGCGAAGGAATGCCAGGGTAAAAAGCCCTAGCGAAGGAGTGCTAGGCGCTAGGCGAAGGACAGCTTGGGATTGAAGCCCTAGCGAAGGAATGCTAGGCACCAGGCGAAGGACAGCTCGGCATCCAAGACCTGGCGAAGGACCGCGAGGCAAAAGTCCAACCAGAGGAGCGGTTGGCATCAGGTACATTCTCCCGAGAGGAGTAGGTGAGGACGCGTTCCCCGTCGAGGGAACAGTAGGCGTCGGTTCGACCTAGGGCTCCATTTTGGAGACCCAAAGTCAGAACCAAGACAGCTAAGGCTGTATAAAAATTAATATGTTACTACTTTTTGGACTAACCCTGGATACAGGACCGAAGGACTGAGTGTCTGCAGCTCAGAGAGCCTCAAAGGAGTGAGGCAGAAGCTAAGCAGGGCGCCCCGGATGTTCCGGGCGGCCCCAAGGTGAAGACCAACCAACAGGAGCAAACTCTGCTTCGACAACTGACTGTCGGGGCGCCCTGGATGCTCCGGGCACCCCCATCGCTCCGAGCGCCCCGCATGCTGCGGGCGACCCCAGCGCCAACTACCGAAGCAGCTCCCCTCGAAGCCAACAGATGAAAGCTTGACCCGGTCAATACGGGCGCCCCGAGCGCTACGGGCGCCCCGGTCAAAGCTGATCCCGAATTTAAAGGGATCTGAAGCTGACCGAGCAATTACCGGATCGACTAACACGTGGGGGGAGGGGGGGCGCCCCCGACGATCCGGGCGCCCCCAGGGCTATATAAAGGGCCCTCGACCCCAAGGCTCAAAACAACGATTTATTTAATGCTTCTACGCTCTTCTGCTCCTGCGCATTACTCCAGAATCCTCCAACTCGAGCCGACGACGTCCCTCCGCTCCAAGATTCAATCTACATTGGACGTCGGTAACGAAGAGCAATTTTTCTTTAAGTTTACTATACTGTAATTGTAAAATTCCTGTAAACTGTTTTTCGCGCACTTATAGAATTGCCCACAGAAAACGGTCAACGACCGTGGGCCTTGGAGTAGGAGTCGACCTAGGCTCCGAACCAAGTAAAAATAACTGTGTTTGCGTGTTTTGCTTTTAATCTTCCGCTGTGCAAACTCTCTGTCTTAAATCCGAACGCTTTCCGATCCCCCCTCTATCGGTTCTCTCGATCCAACACTTATGACCTATTGTATGTAGCTCGTTCATCAGCTCCTGGATCCTTACGTGGAGTTGCGCTATTGTTTCCCCATCGTGCATCTTGATGGTGTAGAGCTTGTTGAGTAGCAGATCTCTTTACTAATCCGCGTATCTGACGTACCATCGTACAGTTCGATCAGTTTGCTCCAAAGCTCCTTTGCGCTGCTGAAGGGGTCGACGCGGTTGAGCTCTTCCTTGGTTAATCCACATTGTAGTGTTTGTGTGGCCTTTGTATCTGCTTCAATTTCCTTCTTGAGTGGTCCGTCCCACTGTCTCCTTGCACCTCACCTTGTGTATTCATGGGGATCTCTAGTCCAAACTGGATGATTATCCACATGTCCACCTGAGTTTTCAGGTGGACCTCCATCCTACTCTTCCAATAGGAGAAGACTTCTCCTGAGAAGAGTGGTGGTCTGGCAGTATTGTAACCATCTTGTATGGCCATAGAGTTTAATCTGTAAAATTATACAGAAACAGAAACTTTTGTTCTAAGACTAAGTCTTGGATTAGTTGTGTGGTAAATGATAAGAATTGAGTAGTGTTGCACCAACCTTGATAAACGAAAAGTTACAAAAAAAAAATTTAAAACGAAAACCAAAAATTACTCAATCGGTGGTTGTACCAGATTTGAGCCACCTGCTCTGATACCACTTGTGGGATCGTTTAGAATCGATAGAGAGAGGGTGAATATCAATAAAAACTTCGGATATGAAAAGAATATTACACAATAGAAAATTAAATTAATACTAACACAATTTCTTTTACTTGGTTCGGAGTCTAGATCGACTCCTACTCCAAGGCCCACGGTCCTTGACCGTTTATGTTGGGAAATTCTATATTTCGAAAAATGTTACAATAGTTGAAGCACGAATACAGAATTAAAATTAAAGCGTATAAAAGAAATACCGATGACCGAAAAAGTAATTGAAGATTTGAGCAGCGGGTTGTCGATCTGGAACATTGTTGGCGCTTGAAACTCAAGCACGGAGAAAACAAAACTGAGCTCTTGAGTGCTTGAGTTGGAAGAATTGTTGTCAGGAAGCAAGGGGTGAACCCCTTTATATACAACAGTCCAGGGCACCCTGTTGATGTAGGGTGTAACGCCCGTTTTTTTTTCATAAAGCGGCGTTACGCTAACATACTTAGGGCATGTGAACATCGTAAGGCAGTGGAATACTTAAATCTTACACATACATGCACCTAACTATCCTTCCTAACATGGTGACAGGGAACTTAGCATAATAACATCATACTTAACATCATATCATACTTAGCATCATATCATAAAGTCACCTAAGTCATTCATTAAGCACATAAGTAGCAAACGTAAAGTTTTAGCAAAAGACTTGTAAATATATCTCTTTCTTGGCCAAGTCACTACCACACATATACTCTTGTCCCTCCTGCTGCTTCCCCTATTGTCCTCTTGCTTGATCTGCGGTATAAGGAAATAAGACTATAAGCACATAGGCTTAGTAAGACTCTTTCCTACTCACTAAAACCATTCGTCACTTAAACATAAGCACACAAAACATTAACATAACTTGATACTTGGCATGAATCATAAGCATAAGACATCAACCATCCTTAACATGGCATGATACATGGCATGCATATAAACATAAAGCATATTTAACATGGCATGATACATGGCATACATATAGACATAAAACATATTTAACATGGCATGATACATGGCATACATATAAACATAAAACATATTTAACATGGCATGATACATGACATACATATAAACATAAAACATATTTAACATGGCATGATACATGGCATACATATAAACATAAACCTATTTAACATGGCATGATACATAACCTAAACCATAGGCATATTCTTAACATAAACTTAAGCATAAAACATTTACTATCATGCATCATTCTTAACATAAGACATGGCGTAAAACATATTCTATCATGGCATGATGCATAACATGAATGAATGCATGAGTCGAATGCATATACATAAGGATGCTTACTTTTAAAATCATACTTTTAAATACTTAAACATCATCATAACATCATTGGGGTCCCCGGCTTATACCACATACATACATCATAAGCACGCATCCCAAAGTAAGTACGAGGTAGCGAGCCCCGACCTACTAGGGTAAGGATAGCATAGTCGGTAGTCCCAGAACCGGGGCGTTCTTAAGGTGCCCATCCTGTTGCACAGCTACGGTAGTGCCAGAACCGTGGACAGCATAGTCGGTAGTCCAAAACCGGGGCGTTCTTAGGTACCCATCCCTTGGACCCATACTTCGATCCGGTACAAGCCCATTCATAAAGTAAAATAACTTCATATGCTTCATTATTCATGGAACATCATGGCATATATAAACGTAGCATAACTTGGTTACATGAAGCATGACATAAATCATACATGACCTTTCATCGTTCATACTTAATGCATAGCATCATGATGCCCTAAGGCATCAGCATTATCTTCATTCATAAACATGGCATGCTTACATAAACATCATTCTTGTTCATAGTACTTGCATAATCATGGTGCATAAGGTAAGCATTGCATTTTATTCATAGAACATGACATGTTTACCTAGACCATCATCCTAATTCATAGAGCTTGCATGATCATGATACGTAAGGTAAGCATTGCATTATATTCATAAAACATGACATATTCACATAGACCATTCTCTTAATTCATCTAACTTGCAAGATCATGATACATAAGATCATCATGACATCTAATATAAACATATCAAACTTGAACCATAACACCTAAGGCTAGGGTTAAAGGTAACATAATTTCTACCACATGCTTGAACCTATACATCATAATAAGCCATAAACCATCATTCTTGAAACCCTAACTCCACTTAACCCCAATCAATTAGCTTGGCCGAAACATGTAAAGAAAGGTTCAATCATTCAAATGACATGTGAGGAAACATAAGGTAAGGAAAAGACCATACATTACTTATAAAGTCATAGGAAGCTATTAGGGCTCATGCTTAGGGTTAACCCTAACTCCTAGCCCTTCTTCCTAGGGTTGGCCGAAACATACATAGACCATGGGTCCATGGAAAATTCATAAAAATTCCAATTAAACACCTAACACCTTCCATACCATACCATAGGAGTCATTGGGACCCTTACTTGAAGTAAGCCCTAACTTGTTGCCCTATTATCCATCTTGGCCGAAACTTGTAGGGTCTCTAGGCCATGTGAAAGTTCACATAAAACATCCTCAACCTCCCTTGTATCATGAGGTATACAAGACATACACTTGAAGGGTTAGATCCAACCCTAACCATGGGATCATGGTAGTGGCCGAAAACCCTAAGGGCACTAGGGTACTCCAAAAATTTTCCAAATCTTATTCTAACCTATATTCATCATAAGAACACATTAGAAAACATGAAAGACATTTTTAACATCATTTTTGAACCCAAACACATGGTGGCCGAAAGTTTAAGGCAAGTTCATGGGTTTTTCTCCACATAAAACCTAAACAAAACTTCATAATATGATAAACATCAAGGGGAACTATCATACCACAGGTGAGGGAGTCTTACCTTAGATTATTTTGATTTTAGACCTTAGATTTGGGAGAAGGATGAAGACCTTGTTGCCTTCTAGCCACCTCTAGCCCTTGTAACCTTGAGCAAGAACCTTGGGTCTTGAAGATGGAGCCTTCTTGTGGAACTTTTCCAAAGGAAAAGAGGGCTTGTGAGTTTCGGCTAGGATGAGGAAGGGGGAGAAGAGGAGGGCTTGGTGGATGCAAAGAAGAGAAGTAACTCCCAAGTATTGAGTTATCTCCCATTTATGCTCAATAAAGAGGGCAAATGAAGAGTCATGGTGCCTCCTCTCATGTGACTCTTCCTTTTCCCAAGCCTTAACTAAAATCCACTTCATTCCCTCATAGCACTCCCTTGCTAGGTGAATTGGTTAGTGCATGCTTGGTTGTAGACTAGGTCTAAGGTTCAATCCTTGGTGCATGCACTTTATTTTTATTTTCTTTTTATTTTATTTTTTCTTATTTTTGAAAATACCCTAAAATTCACCCATAATCATGCTAAAATTCCTAATTACAATTCTTCTATATTTATAGTAAATTCTACTTAATTAAAACCCATTTTTGGGGCCCATATAAGGCCCATTAGTACTTAACTTCTCAATTTAAATAGGAAAAATATGCTAAAACTCACCCATAATCCTACTAATATTCCTAATTAAAATCCATTTATATTTATATTAAATTTTTGCCTAAAATCTACCGATAATCATGGTACTAGAAAGCCCATGTAAGGCCCATTAGTACTTAGTTTTCTCAATTTAAATGAGAAAATCATGGATTTCTAACTAAGGTTTGTACTAATATTTCTAGGTCCCTCAGAAAATTATCTAGACATGCTCATTATTTTAAAGAAGATATTAAGAGAATTTTCCGGGTCGTTACATAGGGCGCCTGACACGTGTGTCTATCTGCGCGCGTCCTCATCTGCAGACTTGGCCAATGTTTATCCCTTTATCCAGGGTGCCTGGGACGTTTGGGGTGCCTGTATGCTCACGGGTGCCTCCCTTGCTGACGTGGAGGCTCAGCTTCGCAAACTGCTGGAATCACCCTTCTCGGGCACCTGTATCCATACAAGCGCCTGTATGCTCAGGCGCCTGAGTCCTCTCAGGTGCCTGGGATGCAGAGAACTCCATCCTTTGTTTTTGTAACCAGGGTTAGTTCCAAAGCAACTGTAATATATAAATTAAGTACAAATAACAGCATACGTTGTCTTCGTTCTAACTTTGGGCTTCCGAAATGGAACCCTAGGTCGAACCGACGCCTAATGTTCCCTCTTCCGGGGAACGCGTCCTCGCCTACTCCTCTCAGGAGAATTTACCTTTTGCCAACCGGCTCCTCCAATTGGACTTTTGCCCGATCTTCTAGATTAGGACTTCGGTGCCCAGTCCACGACCAGGACTTATTGCCCAACCCTCGGTCAGGTCTTCGGTGCCCAGCCCTCGGTCAGGACTTATTGCCCAACCCTTGGTCAGGACTTCATGCCCATTCCACGACCAGGACTTATTGCCCAACCCTCAGTCAGGTCTTCGGTGCCCAGCCCTCGGCCAGGACTTATTACCCATTTCCACGAACCAAGACTTTGTGCCTAACTTACGTAGGACTTTTCCTGCACACTTTAACAGATTCATTAGATCATAATATAACCTTAACTTATAAACCCTTTGCCATAATCAAAACCCAGGTTCGATCTTGGTGCTTCCGGCACCAATAGGTAAGCAGATGGAAATCTTGGTTCGATCTTGGTGCTTCAGTTCATAGAATTAAATCCATAGAAATAGGATGGAATCCTAACGCCATCAAGAATGAGTAAGCAGATGTGTATGTTGATCTCTGAACTGCTGCACACGAGCCCTTTATATAGTACTTATTCAAGCACCTAAAATGTCGTTCAGGCACCCTAGTCTCGGTCAAAACTTGATCTGGACTAGCATACTCGGCACAGAGATAAAACCTACCTCAGAGGTGCCAAAAAGGCTATTCAGGTGCCTGGGAGCTACTCAGGCGCCTGGGAGCCATTTCAGGCGCATGGGAGCTCTTTCCTAGGTTTTTTCTTTCTTACGTCTGCTCTCATATCTTACCTCCAACTCCAGGTTCCTGCAAGACAAACAAACACAAGATAAAACAAATAATCCTTAGCCTTAATGAATGATAGCCAGAGTTGTCTAGTTCTGACTTTGGATTTTAAATGAAATTCTAGGTCAAACTGATGCCTACGATTCCCTTTCCCGGGGAACGCGTCCTCGCCTACTCCAATCTGGAGAAGTTGCCAATCGGGATCTCTGGTTGGACTTTTGCTCGACCTCCAAGAATCCGTAACTCGACATTGTTCGACCTCGACCCGTCCAACTCTTATCCGCGATCCCGGCTCAGCAATGACTTCTGCTCGGTCCCCCGAACCAAGTCTTCGTTGCCCAATCCCCGACTAGGACTTTTGCTCGGCCTCCGACAAACCAAAACTCAACGACATTCTACCTCGACCTGTCTCGACTCCTTTCCGCGATCCCCGCATGACAATGTCTTCTGCTCGGTCCCCCAGACCAAGACTCATTCTCGGCTTCACTCATCAAGTCTTCGATGCCCGATCCCTGACCAGGACTTCATTGCCTAACCCTCGGCCATGACTTCGTGCCTTGATAAGGGCTTCTTTGATAGAAATCTTAATCATAACTAGACTTCTTTCAACCAAACATCAAGTCCTATTTTGCTTAGTCCAAATGTATTTTATTACTCTGCCAAACATCAGGTCCTATTTGGCTTTATCTCTTGGTCAAACTCACCAACCCTGGGTTCTCTATCAAACATCAGATCCTGTTTAACTAACCCTTGTTCTAACTGATCAATCCTTGGTATTTTGTCAACATATTAGATCTAGGTTTGATCACCCTGCCAAACATCAGGTTCTGTTTGACTAACCCTTTAGTCAACCTGATCAAGCTTGAGTTTGCCCTACCAAACATCAGATCCTGTTTGGCTTAACCCTTGATTACTTTAACCAGACCTTACTATATTGTCAAGCATCAAAACACTAGAGGTTGACTGTTCATAACTGATGGTCGTTGCACCAATATAAAGTACTTACCTTTTCAAATTTTACTCAAGTACATAGCATCCCTTAAAATATTTTCTGAAAAAGGTACTTGATTTTTTCTTTAAAAAAAGCAAGATTTTTGAAAATTATGTTTTCTTTAAAAAGCATAAATATTTTCAAAAATTATATTATTTGTGCAAATTTTTAACTTAAAATATTTATTATTACATTATATATCTTTTTGATGTCTGTCAAAGGGGGAGAGAGTACCTTAAATTAGATTTTTTCGATTTCTCCCAAGTTTTAACAAAAAAGCCTTAGACCAAAACCTAACTTAAGATCTTTGTCAAACATCAAAAAGGAGGAGATTGTTGGTGCAAAAAGTATCAGACATGAATTGTCAACCTCTAGTATTTTGATGTTTAACAATATACCAAGGTCTAGTCATAGTGATCAAGGGTTAAGCCAAATAGAACTTGATGTTTGGTAGGGTAACCCCAGGTTTGATCAGCTTGAACAAAGGGTTACCCAAACAGGACCTGATGTTTTGCAAAGTAGTTAGTACCCAAGGTTGGTCAGGTTGACCAAGGGATTGCCAAACAGGACTTGATGTTTGGCAGAGTGATCAAACCTAGATGTAACATGTGTGACAATATATCGAGGTTTGGTGAGATAGAACTACGGTTAGCGAAACAGGATGTAATATTTGGTATAGATCCCAGGGTTGGACGGTATGACCAAGGACTATGCCAAATAGGACATGATGTTTGGCTGAAAGAAGTCTAATAAGGATTAAGATGACTAGCAAAGAAGTCCTTATCGAGGTATGAAACCCTGGTGAGTGAAGCTAGGTAGACGAATGTAACGCCCATAAAATCCTCTCAATATTTTTCTTTAAAATATTGATCATGCCTATATGAATTCTTGAGTAACATATGAATACTAGCATAAACCCTAGCAAAATCTCTTATATAAATTAAAAAGCTAAGTACTAATGGGTCTTATGTGGGCCTTACCAAAAATAAGAGTAAAAGTAATAAAAAGAAGTACATGTACCAAGGATTGAACCTTGGACCTAGAGTTTCATCATGCATGTACTAACCAATTCACCTAGCAAGGAAGTGCTAGTGGAAAAGGAAGAGAATTTTAGTTGAGGCTAAAAGAAAGTGATGAGTCACCATGTGAGGAGGCACCATACCCCTTCACTTGCCCCCTCCACTAAGTATAAAAGAGAGGGATGAGAATTGAAGAGGTAACTTGGCACATAAGTTATTGTTTCTCCTCTTCTCTTCCACCAAGGCCTTTCCTCTCCTCTCTTCTTCCTCCTTCTAGCTGAAAGCCACAAGGGGCTTTTCCCTTGGAAAAACTTCACAAGGGGACTCTATCTTGAAGATCCAAGGCTTCCTACAAGGCTACAAGGGATAAGGAGAGTTCTAGGGTCAAGAAGGTTTTCTTTTGTTTCTCTATTCAAGGTTTATAACCAAGATAAAGAAAGGTAAGACTCCCTCACCTGTGGTATAATAGTTTATGTTGTTTATCATGATTTAAGATGTTGTTTGGGATTTATATTGAGAAAACAATGGATTAGGGCTTCTAGGATTTTCGGCCAAAGCATGTTTTTGGGTCTAAGATGATGTTAAAACCCCACTTATGATTCCTAATTTTCTCATGATAAGTAAAGTATAAATTATGATTTGGGGAAATTTTGTAGCACCCTAAGACCCTCTAGGGTTTCAGCCACCGTCAACATTTCATGGTTAGGATTAGATCTAACCCTCCAAGCATGTTTATGTTAGTAATATGAGAGAAGTGTCCTAAGGCAATCGCTTTATGATTGTAATCATTTACTTTAATAAATGAATATTCACTATTTGAGTATATATGTTCGTGTATTTGATTGAGATCTTAAACTCATTTACTGAATGTCCGCAATACAATTCACAGCATGAGAGAATTTGTGATGAATTCACAACTAGTGATTATCTCTACATGTGCAATTGTGAAGTATTGAAATTGACCCTAGTCGATGAATTGATAAATACGGACACTATCAATTCTGTTGAGACTAGCATGGGTTATTCTCTAATCAGCTGATTCTCACTGGCTGGTGATATTGGGATGTCCGGAGATAAACATGAATGCTAGTTAAGGGAACTAGTTCATTGGAGTGACTAGCTGTAAAACTTTATATGATAATCTACATATAGATATGTCAATGAAGTTCTTACTGCAGCTTAAGTGCGATGTTCCTTTGACTTGTGGTGTTCAAGTCATCTCGGTCATGAAGACTTATACTTTGACATCTTAAGCAAGCATCTCCAAGGAAGTGTGGACCCAGAATGGTTGGGTATAAACCGAAGTGCCCGAAGATGTTTGAACAGCCTATAAAGGATTCACCACTCCTTGCGAGGGGATGTATACCCAAGTCCTATCGTCAGATTCTTACTCGAAGCCTCTGGCCAGAGTATCACATGTTCTGAGTATTAATCTCTCAGAAACATGAGAATAATTAGAATCCGTAGGACGAGAAAAACATTGCTTGGGCTAGGTATGACGTAGTCAGCCTAGTGGGGACTGACACACATAGACCGTGTCCTAAACCAAGTGGGTATAAGATGGTGAAGGGAATGGGGCACGATTCATTATAGCTGCTGAAGGGTTTCAGAATAATTTCTGAGGTCAACCGTTGATCTTTCGATTAATTGGGGATCATGATGTACTACTAGGTGCCACTCATGATCGTTCTATAATTGGTTAATTATAGACGGCCAACATAAATCGAAAGCCCTTCCTTGGCCAACATAAATAGCCTTATCCTCATATGGTGGTGGTCGGCCATGACAAGAAGAGATTAGGCCCCCTTCCTTGGCCGGCCCATCTAACCCCAATTGGATCAAATCCCTTAATGAATTAAACTTATTTAATTCACCCATTAAGTCTTTAAAAGACTTAGCCATTCTATGCTTCTGATGCGTCTGAAATAAATTCAGTTTTGACTATTGTTTGGACTTACCAAAAATAGTCTATCTCGATTGGAGAATCCAAATCTCAACTCGTTTTAAATTCTTCGAATTACTCGTTATACGTATGACCAAATAGGCTTTCAATTTATGTTGGTCGTCCATAATTAACTAATTAATTATAGAACGATCATGAGTGGCACCTAGTAGTACATCATGATCCCCAACGGTTGACCTCAGAAATGATTCTGAAACCCTTCAGCAGCTATAATGAATTGTGCCCCATTCCCTTCACCATCTTATACCCACTTGGTTCAGGACATGGTCTATGTGTGTCAGTCCCCACTAGGCTGACTACGTCACACCTAGCCCAAGTAACGTTTCCTTGTCCTATGGATTCTAATTACTCTCATGTATTTAAGAGATTCATACTCTGAACATGTCATGCTCTGGCCAGAGGCTTCGAGTAACAATCCGACAATAGGCCTTGGGTATACATCTCCTCGCAAGGAGTGGTGAATCCTTTGTAGGTTGTTCAAACATCTTCGGGCACTTCGGCTTATACCCAATCATCCTGGGTCCACACCTCCTTAGAGATGCTTGCTTAAGATGTCAAAGTATAAGTCTCCATGACCATGATGACTTGAACACCGCAAGTCAAAGGAACATCGCACTTAAGCTACAGTAAGAACTTCACTGACATATCTATATGTAGACTACCATATGAAGTTTTACAGCCAGTCACTCTAATGAACTTGTTCCCTTAACTAGCATACATGTTTATCTCCGGACATCTCAATGTCACCAGCCAGTGAGAATCAGCTGATTAGAGAATAACCCATGCTAGTCTCAACAGAATTGATAGTGTCCATATTTATTAATTCATCGACTAGAGACAATTTTAATACTTCACAATTGCACATGTAGAGATAATCACTAGTTGTGAATTCATCACAAATTCTCACATGTTGTGAATTGTATTGCGGACATTCAGTAAATGAGCTTAAGATCTTAATCAAATAATCATGTATTCTCAAATAGTGAATATTCATTTATTAAAATAAATGATTACAATCATAAGGCGATTGGCTTAGGACACTTCTCTCATATTACTAACAAACTCCCACTTGGCCTAATGCCAATCGCTACAGTACCCAATACCACAGGCTCTAACATGACCCACAAACCTACTTTGAGGCAAGACCTTAGTTAAAGGATCCACTAAATTCCTTTCAGTGGGAATTTTCTCAATTTGTATATCATTCCTACTTATAATCTCTCTGATCAGATGATGGCGGCGAAGCACATGTTGTTAGTAATATCAGAGAAGTGTCCTAAGACAAACGCCTTATGATTGTAATCATTTATTTTAATAAATGAATATTTACTATTTGAGTATACATGTTTATGTATTTGATTGAGATCTTAAACTCATTTACTGAATGTCCGCAATATAATTCACAGCATGAGAGAATTTGTGATGAATTCACAACTAGTGATTATCTCTACATGTGCAATTGTGAAGTATTGAAATTGTCCCTAGTCGATGAATTGATAAAAACGGACACTATCAATTTTGTTGAGACTAGCATGGGTTATTCTCTAATCAGCTGATTCTCACTGGCTGGTGACATTGGGATGTCCGGAGATAAACATGAATGCTAGTTAAGGGAACTAATCCATTGGAGTGACTGGCTGTAAAACTTCATATGGTAGTCTACATATAGACATGTCAGTGAAGTTCTTACTGCAGCTTAAGTGCGATGTTCCTTTGACTTGCGGTGTTCAAGTCATCTTGGTCATGGAGATTTATACTTTAACATCTTAAGCAAGCATCTCCAAGGAGGTGTGGACCCAGGATGATTGGGTATAAGCCGAAGTGCCCGAAGATGTTTGAACAGCCTACAAAGGATTCACCACTCCTTGCGAGGAGATGTATACCCAAGGCCTATCGTCGGATTGTTACTCGAAGCCTCTGGCCAGAGCATCACATGTTCAGAGTATGAATCTCTCAGATACATGAGAGTAATTAGAATCCGTATGACGAGAAAAACATTACTTGGGCTAGGTGTGACGTAGTCAGCCTAGTGGGGACTGACACACATAGACCGTGTCCTGAACCAAGTGGGTATAAGATGGTGAAGGGAATGGGGCACGATTCATTATAGCTGCTGAAGGGTTTCAGAATTATTTCTGAGGTCAACCGTTGATCTTTCGATTAATTGGGGATCATGATGTACTACTATGTGCCACTCATGATCGTTCTATAATTGGTTAGTTATAGACGGTCAATATAAATCGAAAGCCTATTTAGTCACACACACTACGAGTAATCCGAGGGATTTAAAACGAGTTGAAAATTGGATTTTTCGATCAAGAGAGATAAGTCGAATCTGAATTTTTCAGAGACGCATCGGAAGCATAAAATGGCTAAGTCTTTTGAAGGCTTATTGATCGAATTAAATGAGTTTAATTCATATGATCTTGGCTTGGGTTTGGCCGGCCAAAAAGGGTCCCTACCCTCTTTGTTAGGCCGGCCACATTAAAAGGGAGAACCAAATTGTTTGGTTCATGTTATAAAATAAACCAAGTGTGGTTTGTTTTATAAAATTATGGATAATATAAATTTTATAAACCGAGGTTTGGTTTATTATTTTCATGGAAATTAAAATAAACTTTGAATAGTTTATTTTATTTTATAAAATCAATTATGAATTGATTTTTCCATCATAAGAAAAATTTATATAATAAATTTCTTGTGAAAATTTATTCCATAAGAAAAGGGAGACATGGTTGTTTTTATTATAAATTAAATTATGATAAAAACTTGGCATGATGGAATAAATTATAGAAAAATTTATATGATAAATTTCTTATGAAAATTTATTCCATAAAAAGGAGACTTGGCGGTTGAGAGACTACTATATAAAGGAACCAAGGCAAGGTTTGGAATTCAATCTAAGAGATCTAGAAATAAGCCCTCTCTCTCTCCTTCTCTCCCTCTCCCTCCTCTAGTGCCGCCGGCCCTAAAAGGAGAACCCCTTTTGCCGTGAGCTTCAGCCACCACCAAGCAGCTGACGAAGAAGAAGAAGAAGCGGGCGCAACTCCTTTCTTCCTCCCGGAATCTTGATTTCGTTCTTCATTTGGTGGTTAGTCTTCCCATCTCTCTCTTGGTATTCTTGTCGTGCCTTTTGAGAATCTAGTAGTTCTTGTCGGCACGAAACTCGTGGCTTTGCGAAGTCATCTCGAAGAAAACTCGGCGTGGACGCGAATAGAGGCGGAGCTTCCAAGGGACGCTTACGGTTGGATCTCGTCCCTTTCTTCGAGTTACGCGAGGTAACAAGTAAATTAGTTTACGTTTCTTCAAAATTTTAAATATATGATCATGTCTACACAATATAAGGTTGCATGCTTAGATGTGTGGTTAAATAATTTGAGAAATTATTTATGCTAAACCTTCCGCTGCATGTAATTATTTTTAAAATTCGAACCCGCATCCATGTCAACATGCACCCGGACCCAACAGTGGTATCAGAGCCAGTTAGTGTTCGACATAATCATATAATTGTTTTACGGAAAACTTTGTGATGATCTCAATTTTGGATATTTTCTAATTATGGTAAATTTTAGATTTAGGAATTTCAAAGTTTGGAAATCCTCATGAAATTTCGCAAACTTTTGAAATATCCCTATTTCTGAAATTTTATGATAATTGTGAAAGCTTTCCATTTTTGGAAACTTTCCAATTTTGGAAATTTTCCAATTTTGAAAATACGTAAGTTTTCTTTGTACCAGAAACTTACAATTATTCTGAAAATTTTATTTTTGGAAACATTCAATTTTTGGAAAGCTCGCAATTTTGGGCACTTTCTTTCGAGAAAGTCTAGACAAATTATGGAATATTAATTGGCATTTAAATTCATAATTAGAAATTAAATTATTTACAAAATTCTTTATTTTGGATTAAGCCTCGGGGAGCCGTCCAATTTAAAGTTAGTTGTTATAATTAAATTTCCTAAATTGAATTTAAATTGTCAAATGTTTAATTTGGATTGAGCCTCGGGGAGCCGTCCAAATTATATTATCAATAAATTCTTATTTTGGATTGAGCCTTGGGGAGCCGTCCAAATTAAGTTATTTATTGATATTAATTTTTCATAAATAAAATATGTGATCAAATCTTGGAAATTTTTGAGGTGATTCTCAAACGATAATTTCCTTATTTGATTTAAGAGGTGATGCTTTTACATATTATTATCTCCAAAATTAATTTGGAAAATTGTTTCCTATAGAGTATATTTCCTTAAATAAGATTTTCATGAAAATAATATGTGGTTGAATTAAGGGAATCTGTCTCTTAATTTAATAAGATTTGATTTAGAGAAATCAAAGTCTTAAACATATTATTTCCGAAATTGATTATGACAATTTAGGAAATTATTTTCCAAAACAATTCCTTCAATAAAGTGTGAAATTAGAATTAGGAAATCAGGTTCCTAATTCAATTAATGAGACTTGATAAATTAAGTCACATACATACTTTATTAAGGAAATCGTTAGAACATGACATAATTATATGTCATGAATGTGCTTAAAAGAAAAGGATGAGACCCAAAACCCCTTATAAAATATTAAGGCCAACACCTTCCATTAATATGGTTAGAACCGGAGTTTTGTTTCTCGTTTGGGTTGATGGACACATCCATGCCCGGCTTGAACCTCGACATGTTCATACCATGGAATTAGTTTATGATTAATATAGTTGGAGTCAGAGGTCAATCCTTAGTTTTGTTTGTTGGACACATCCAAGCCTGACTAAACGGTTGAATGAGCTCCAACCATATTAAAACTATTTCTTGATTAATGGGTCAGCCTTAAGCTTGGAGCATCGATTTGTTGTGCCATAGCCAAGGTCGATGTAAAGAGAGGTGCAGTTGGGTGCTATGTATATTGTTGCATACTTGTTAATGAGTTAACAACCCAATGATTTATGCAAACATTCAATTAGTTGATAGCATAATGTGATAGTTACATATATGTAATATGTAATCGGTATAATTACCTACCTTCATAGCTAAGAATAACTTGATGGCCCCAGCCATGGTTGTTCTTATCTATGGATGGATATCAACCTATTTGGAGATGTTCCTACAATCTCCCGAATTGATAAAAAGGGTTATTCAATTCGAAAAATAAATAGGATTTAATGAATGTATGTTGATGCATTCTTTATCATTCTCATCACATAACCTCAATTTGTATTTCTAGGATAATCACTTGATCATGTCTTCTCTGAATTTGCGTTCCATTTTGGACACCAATAAGTTAACTAAGTACAAAAGGATTGAAAAAGCACCAAAAGGCACTTGCCATCATTGTGGCAAGGAGGGCCACTGGTGAAGAAACTGCAAGGTTTATCTTGAGTCCTTGAAGAAGAAGGCATCCGATGCCCCATCCTCTTCAGGCTTCTTCGTTATTGAATGTCACTCTATTTCCTCGTACACCTGGGTACTTGATACTGGGTGTAGCTCACATATATGTAATGACATACAGGGGCTAAGGAATAGAAGAAGATTCGTCAAGGGAGAAGCGAATTTGCAAGTTGGAAATGGAGCAAAGATTGCTGCTATTACCATCGGAACATATTTGCTAAAGCTCCCTACTGGACTTGTCTTAGAATTGGATAATTGTTATTTTGTTCCTTCGTTAATAAAGAACATTGTATCTATTTCATGCTTGATTGAAAAGGGTTACCATTTAACTTTTAGTAACAATTGCTGTTACATAACTTTAAATGGTGTTCTTTATGGGACCGGAACTTTAAGCAATGGTATCTACACGTTAGATTTATCCGGTGACATTTTCAATATCGAAGTTAGCAACAAACGTGCTCGAATAGATAATCAAATAGACTCCTACATGTAGCATTGTCGTCTTGGCCATATAAGCAAGAAATGCATGACCAAATTACTCCGATGTGGAATTCTGGAATCATTTGAACCCGGTTAATTTGATACATGCGAATCATGCCTAAAAGGCAAGATGACCAAATTACCCTTTTCCGGAAAAGGTAAACCAGTGGGAGAATTGCTTGGTCTAATACATACTGATGTATGTGGACCAATGTCAACTCTTGCACAAGGAGACTATAGCTACTTCATTACCTTTATCGATGATCACTCACGATTCGGGTATGTGTTCTTAATGAAACACAAATCTGAAACTTTTGAGAAATTCAAAAAGTTTAGAAGTGAAGTAGAGAAACAGCTTGGCAAAAGTATTAAAATACTTCGATCCGATCGGGGTGGTGAATACTTAAGTCAAGAGTTTCAAGATTATCTTAGGGACAATGGGATATTGTCTCAATGGACTCCGCCATATACACCACAGCATAATGGTGTATCTGAGAGGCGTAATCGAACCTTGATGGACATGGTTAGATCTATGATAAATCATGCAACTCTTCCAAAATCCTTTTGGGGCTATGCGCTTAAGACAGCTGTTTACTTGCTAAACAGAGTCCCGGCCAAGGTAGTCTCTACTACTCCATATGAGACGTGGAATAGTAAGAAACCTCATTTATCTCACCTAAAGATATGGGGTTGTCCTGCTTATGTAAAGCAGACTATATCAGACAAATTGGATGCTAAGTCTGATAAATGTCTATTTATTGGATACCCTAAGGAAACGAAGGGTTACCAATTCTATCATCCCTTGGAACAAAAGGTGTTTGTTTCAAGGCATGCTGTATTTCTAGAAAAAGAATTTCTTTTACAAGAAAACAGTGGGAGTAGCATTGAACTTAAAGAAGTTCAAGAAACTCCAATAGACATTATAGAGACACCTAGTCTAGACCCACAACCGATAACTCATAATGATGAGCTATCAGTTGAACCTAAAACAACACCACTTCTTCGTAGGTCTGATAGGACACGCAATATTTCAGAGAGATACGAATTACTCATAAGTGAATTGAACGACGTGTTACTCATTAACAATGACGAACCTATCAACTATGAAGATGTTCTGAATAAATTCAGAAGGGATAAATGGCTTGAAGCCAAGAAGTCGAAAATGGATTCCATGTACAAAAATCAAGTATGGGACTTGGTTAACCCACCTGAAGGGATTAAGCTCATAGGGTGCAAGTGGGTTTTCAAGAAGAAAATTGACATGGAAGGTAATGTTGTTACCTTTAAGGCTAGATTAGTGGCAAAAGGATATCGTCAGAAACAAGGAATTGATTATGACGTAACCTATTCGCCAGTAGCTATGCTTAAATCCATTCGGATGCTCCTGGCCATAGCAGCTCATTATGATTATGAGATATGGCAAATGGATGTGAAAACAGCTTTCCTTAATGGAAACCTGCTTGAGGATGTATACATTATACAACTTGAAGGTTTCACAACGGTTGATAAAACCAAAGTATGCAAGCTTCGACGATCCATATATGGACTAAATCAAGCATCCAGGAGCTGGAACATCCGTTTTGATGAGACAATCAAAGAGATTGATTTCTCACAAAATCCTGACGAACCTTGTGTGTACAAGAAGGTTAGTGGGAGTGCAGTCGTATTCCTAATGTTATATGTCGATGACATATTACTTATAGGAAACGATATATCAGTTTTACAGTCAGTTAAAATTTGGTTGTCCAAAACTTTCTCCATGAAAGACCTGGGAGAAGCAACCTATATCCTTGGGATTAAAATCTATACAGATAGATCAAAACGATTGCTTAGTCTTTTACAATCTACATATATAGACCGAGTGCTAAAAGGGTTTAGCATGTCGGAATCCAAGAAAGGTTACCTTCCCATCAGGTATGGGATCAACCTTTCGAAGTCTATGTGTCCGTGCACAGACGACGAGAGGATTTGCATGAATAAGATTCCTTATGCATCCGCGATAGGATCTATCATGTATGCTATATTATGTACTAGGCCCGATGCATCATATGCTCTGAACGTCACAAGCAGATACCAGTCTAATCCAGGAATGGATCATTGGGCGGCTGTCAAGACAATCCTCAAGTACTTAAGAAGAACTAAGGATGTGTTCCTAATATATGGAGAAGGTGATATGGTAATACGTGGGTATACAGATGCCAGTTTCCAGACAGATAAGGATGACTCCAAATCTCAGTCTGGATACGTATTTATTTTGAATGGAGGCGCAATAAGTTGGAAGAGTTCCAAGCAAGACATCGTAGCGGATTCTACCACGGAAGGGAAATATATTGCAGCTTCAGAAGCAGTCTGGATCAAGAAGTTCGTCTCAAAACTTGGTGTGGTTCCAACCATTGATGAAGCAATACCGGTTTATTGTGACAACAATGGAGCTATTGCACAAGCAAAGGAACCAAGGTCTCATCAGCGATCCAAACATGTGCTTCGCCGCTATCATCTGATCAGAGAGATTATAAGTAGGAATGATATACAAATTGAGAAAATTCCCACTGAAAGGAATTTAGCGGATCCTTTAACTAAGGCCTTGCCTCAAAGCAAGTTTGAGGGTCATGTTAGAGCCTGTAGTATTGGATACCGTAGCGATTGACATTAGGCCAAGTGGGAGTTTGTTAGTAATATGAGAGAAGTGTTCTAAGGCAATCGCCTTATGATTGTAATCATTTATTTTAATAAATGAATATTCACTATTTGAGTATACATGTTTATGTATTTGATTGAGATCTTAAACTCATTTACTGAATGTCCGCAATACAATTCACAGCATGAGAGAATTTGTGATGAATTCACAACTAGTGATTATCTCTACATGTGCAATTGTGAAGTATTGAAATTGTCCCTAGTCGATGAATTGATAAACACGGACACTATCAATTCTGTTAAGACTAGCATGGGTTATTCTCTAATCAGCTGATTCTCACTGGCTGGTGACATTGGGATGTCCGGAGATAAACATGAATGCTAGTTAAGGGAACTAGTTCATTGGAGTGACTGGCTATAAAACTTCATATGGTAGTCTACATATACACATGTCAGTGAAGTTCTTACTGCAGCTTAAGTGCGATGTTCCTTTGACTTGCGGTGTTCAAGTCATCTTGGTCATGGAGACTTATACTTTGACATCTTAAGCAAGCATCTCCAAGGAGTTGTGGACCCAGGATGATTGGGTATAAGCCGATGTTCCCGAAGATGTTTGAACACCCTACAAAGGATTCACCACTCCTTGCGAGGAGATGTATACCCAAGGCCTATCGTCGGATTGTTACTCGAAGCCTCTGGCCAGAGCATCACATGTTCAGAGTATGAATCTCTCAGATACATGAGAGTAATTAGAATTCGTATGACGAGAAAAACATTACTTGGGCTAGGTGTGACGTAATCAGCCTAGTGGGGACTGACACACATAGACCGTGTCCTGAACCAAGTGGGTATAAGATGGTGAAGGGAATGGGGCACGATTCATTATAGCTGTTGAAGGGTAACATGGTTGTTTTTATTATAAATTAAAATATGATAAAAACTAGGCATGATGGAATAAATCATAGAAAAATTTATATGATAAATTTCTTATGAAAATTTATTCCATAAAAAGGAGACTTGGCGGTTGAGAGACTACTATATAAAGGAACCAAGGCAAGGCTTGGAATTCAATCTAAGAGATCTAGAAATAAGCCCTCTCTCTCTCTCCTTCTCTCCCTCTCCCTCCTCTAGTGCCGTCGGCCCTAAAAGGAGAACCCCTTTTGCCGTGAGCTTCAGCCACCACCAAGCAGCTGACGAAGAAGAAGAAGAAGAAGCGGGCGTAACTCCTTTCTTCCTCCCGGAATCTTGATTCCGTTCTTCGTTTGGTGGTTAGTCTTCCCATCTCTGTCATGGTATTCTTGTCGTGCCTTTGGAGAATCTAGTATTTCTTGTCGGCACGAAACTCGTGGCTTTGTGAAGTCATCCCGAAGAAAACTCGACGTGGACGCGAATAGAGGCGGAGCTTCCAAGGGACACTTACGGTTGGATCTCGTCCCTTTCTTCGAGTCACGCGTGGTAACAAGTAAATTAGTTTACGTTTCTGCAAAATTTTAAATATATGATCATGTCTAATAACATAAGGTTGCATGCTTAGATGTGTGGTTAAATAATTTGAGAAATTATTTATGCTAAACCTTCCGCTGTACGTAATTAATTTTAAAATTACGAACCGCATCCATGTCAACATGCACCCGGACCCAACACATGTTTGGATCGCTGATGAGACATTGGTTCCTTTGCTTGTGCAATAGCTCCATTGTTGTCGCAGTAAACTGGTATTGCTTCATCAATGGTTGGAACCACACCAAGTTCTGAGACAAACTTCTTGATCTAGACTGCTTCCTTTGCTGCTTCCGAAGCTGCAATATATTCCCCTTCCGTGGTAGAATCCGCTACGTTGTCTTGCTTCGAACTTTTCCATCTTACTGCGCCTCCATTCAAAATAAATATGTATCCGGACTGAGATTTGGAGTCATCCTTATCTGTATGGAAACTAGCATCTGTATATCCACGTATTATCATATCACCTTCTCCATATATTAGGAACACATCCTTAGTTCTTCTTAAGTACTTGAGGATTGTCTTGACAGCCGCCCAATGATCCATTCCTGGATCAGACTGGTATCTGCTTGTGACGCTCAGAGCATATGATACATCGGGCCTAGTATATAACATAGCATACATGATAGATCCTATCGCGGATGCATAAGGAATCTTATTCATGCAAATCCTCTCGTCTTCTGTGCGCGGACACATAGACTTTGAAAGGTTGATCCCATGCCTGATGGGAAGGTAACCTTTCTTGGATTCCGACATGCTAAACCTTTCTAGCACTCGGTCTATATATGTAGACTGCGAAAGACGAAGCAACCGTTTTGATCTATCTCTATAGATTCTAATCCCAAGGATATAGGTTGCTTCTCCCAGGTCTTTCATGGAGAAAGTTTTGGACAACCAAATTTTAACTGACTTTAAGACTGATATATCGTTTCCTATAAGTAAAATGTCATCGACATATAACACTAGTAATACGACTGCACTCTCACTAACCTTCTTGTATACACAAGGTTCGTCAGGATTTTGTGAGAAATCAAACTCTTTGATTGTCTCATCAAAACGGATGTTCCAGCTCCTGGATGCTTGCTTTAGTCCATATATGGATCGTCGAAGCTTGCATACTTTGGTTTTATTAACCGATGTGAAACCTTCAGGTTGTATCATGTATACATCCTCAAGCAGGTTTCCATTAAGAAAAGCTATTTTCACATCCATTTGTCATATCTCATAATCATAATGAGCTGCTATGGCCAGGAGCATCCGAATGGATTTGAGCATAACTACTGGTGAATATGTTTCGTCATAATCAATTCCTTATTTCTAACGATATCCTTTTGCCACTAATCTATCCTTAAAGGTAACAACATTACCTTCCATGTCAGTTTTCTTCTTGAAAACCCACTTGCACCCTATGGGCTTAATCCCTTCAGGCGGGTTAACCAAGTCCCATACTTGATTTTCGTACATGGAATCCATTTCCGACTTCATGGCTTCAAGTCATTTATCCCTTTCTGAATTTATCAGAACATCTTCATAACTGATAGGTTCGTCATTGTTAACGAGTAACACGTCGTTCGATTCACTTATGAGAAATCCGTATCTCTCTAGAATATTGGGTGTCCTATCAGACCTACGAAGAAGTGGTGTTGTTTTAAGTTCATCTGATAGTTCATCATTATGAGTTATTGGTTGTGGGTCTAGACTAGGTGTCTCTGTAATGTCTATTGGAGTTTCTTGAACTTTTTCAAGTTCAATGCTACTCCCACTGTTTTCTTGTAAAAGAAATTCTTTTTCCAGAAATACAGCATGCCTTGAAACAAACACCTTTTGTTCCAAGGGATGATAAAATTGGTAACCCTTCGTTTCCTTAGGGTATCCAATAAATAGACATTTATCAGACTTAGCATCCAATTTGTCTGATACAGTCCGCTTTACATAAGCAGGACAATCCCATATTTTAAGGTGAGTTAAATGAGGTTTCTTACTATTCCATGTCTCATATGGAGTAGTAGAGACTACCTTGGTCGGGACTCTGTTTAGTAAGTAAACAACTGTCTTAAGCGGATAACCCCAAAAGGATTTTGGAAGAGTTGCATGATTCATCATAGATCTAACCATGTCCATCAAGGTTCGGTTACGCCTCTCAGATACACCATTATGCTGTGGTGTATATGGCGGAGTCCATTGAGACAATATCCCATTGTCCCTAAGATAATCTTGAAACTCTTGACTCAAGTATTCACCACCTCGATCGGATCGAAGTATATTAATACTTTTGTCAAGCTGTTTCTCTACTTCACTTCTGAACTCTTTGAATTTCTCAAAAGCTTCAGATTTGTGTTTCATTAAGAACACATACCCGAATCGTAAGACATCATCGATAAAGGTAATGAAGTAGCTATAACCTCCTTGTGCAAGAGTTGACATTGGTCCACATACATCAGTATGTATTAGACCAAGCAATTCTCCCACTGGTTTACCTTTTCCAGAAAAGGGTAATTTGGTCATCTTGCCTTTTAAGCATGATTCGTATGTATCAAAAGAACCGGGTTCAAATGATTCCAGAATTCCACATTGGTATAATTTGGTCATGCGTTTCTTACTTACATGGCCAAGACGACAATGCCACGTATAGAAGTCTATTTGATTATCTATTCGAGCGCGTTTGTTGCTAACTTCGATATTGAAATGGTCACCGGATAAATCTAATGTGTAGATACCATTGTATAAAGTTCCGGTCCCATAATGAACACCATTTAAAGTTATGTAACAGCAATTGTTACTAAAAGTTAAATGATAACCCTTTTCATTCAAGCATGAAATAGATACAATGTTCTTTATTAACGAAGGAACAAAATAGCAATTATCCAATTCTAAGACAAGTCCAGTAGGGAGCTTTAGCAAATATGTTCCGATGGCAACAGCAGCAATCTTTGCTCCATTTCCAACTCGCAAATTCGCTTCTCCCTTGACGAGTCTTCTTCTATTCCTTAGCCCCTGTATGTCATTACATATATGTGAGCTACACCCAGTATCATATTCCCAGGTGGACGAGGAAATAGAGTGACATTCAATAACAAAGATACCTGAAGAGGATGGGGCATCAGATGCCTTCTTCTTCAAGGACTCAAGATAAACCATGCAGTTTCTTCACCAGTGACCCTCCTTGCCGCAGTGATGGCAAGTATCTTTTGGTGCCTTTTCAGTCTTTTTGGCCTTTTTCTTCTTTCCCTTATTCTGTTCGTTGGGCTTCCTCTTAGAGCCTTTCTTTGAGGAACCAACTAACAGTACCGTCTTCTGATCCTGCTTTACAGAAGGCTCTACAGTCTTCAGCAGGTTGAGCAACTCAGGAATGGTAGTCTCCAGCTTGTTCATCCAATAGTTCATCACAAATTGTGAGTAACTCTTGGGCAAACAATGCAGAATTAAGTCAACACTTAGTTTGTGATCCATTGCAAATCTGAGTGTGCCTAGTCGCTCAATGTACCCCAGCATCTTCAACACAAACTGTGAGACAGAAGTGCCTTCCTGCATCTTAGAGGTGAAGAGGAGTCTGGAGACCTCGAACCTTTCGGATCTCGCCTGCTCGTCAAACAGCTCATGAAGATGGAAGATGATGGTATAAGCATCCATATGCTCATGATGCTTTTGCAGCTCAGGTACCATAGCGGCCAGCATGATGCAACTCGTAAGTTCAGAATCGGCCACATGTTTTTGATAGGCCACTAACAGGTTTGGAGTTGCATCTTCTGGAGGATGGTTGGGAAGTTGTTCTTCAAGGACATAAGCAAGCTTTTCTGCCTTGAGGACTATCCTCAGGTTTCGAAGCCAGCCCATGAAGTGTAACGCCTCCCTTATATCTACTCTCGGGGCGGGGTTACATAATAATTAATCATACTTATTTTTTTTTTCTATCTTCTAGCATGGCATTAAAACAACAACGCAAGGGCTAAGGACTGAGCATGCTTGTTTAACTATCAAAGTCATTCTATAACATGATAATATCACTAGTAATGTAACTCATAACATAATCAAGTATAAGAGACCTCCAAGGTAAACACTATCATGCCATGTCAATTCTAATCACTAACACTTATTGTCAAGGGAACATAAACATAAACATAAATATGTAGATATAGAAATATTTCTTTCCCGAGCCACCACCCCACACATCTTCAGCCTTCCTGCCTCTTCCTTTAGTTCATGTGTTCCTTACCTTTATCTGCAGCATAAGACAACACATAACTAGTAAGCATAAAAGCTTAGTAAGGATCCAGTCCTACTTGCAAAATCCATACGAAAGCATACAGCGTGTGTACATAACAAGACATAAGCATGAGTTCATCATAGCATACTAAACATCAAGTTTCTAAGCATGCAACATATAGAATTTTAAGCATACCTATCACATGCAATAAATGTTTTTCAAAGCAGTTCCATAATGGTATTACTTAAAAATACATCCATATCATATTGGGCCCTGTTGTGTACCAACTATCGCGCGGAACTATTGCGCGTTCCCTAATGAATTGGGGTAGCGAGCCACCAATTAATTAGAGCAGGACCCTTCCGTCCTACTGGAGCCATGACCTTACGTTAACATGCACCCCGGATTTGTTTAACGACCCCCTTACGAGTCGGGTACACAACTTCAAAAGTAAAATACTTATCATGTTTTTACATATATGCTAAGGAGTACTCCAAATCACTTCTTACAGGACACACCACTCTTCAAGGGTGCTCATGATCCCAGAGGGACACACCACACAACATAAGGGGTGCTCTTGATCCCATACTTAGTAGAGTATCCGTTCAAGCATTTTAACATATCACATGCAATTTCATAAGTGTGCCCCATGGGTTATAAGACATGCTCATACATACATCATAATTCAACCACTTAACATACTTTAGATCTGACAAGATTTGGTCACATAGATCATACTCATATCATAGGAAGTGGTAGCATGCTAACAATTAAGATTTCAATCAGACATCTCATTTAAACACCTCATGCATAAACATATCATAGCATGCTAACAATTAAGGTTTCAATATCAACCATTCCATTTAACACCACATGCATATACATATAATCATCCCCAACCATAAACATATATCATAGGGTAGTTTGACCTTCACAAACCCTAGTCCTAGTGGGTTGGCCGAAACATCAAGAGTAGGGAAAGATTAGGACTTTTGCATTGATCATTCACACAAACAATGATACAAACACCTTGTATACAATATCATACCATACACTAAGCATGAATATTTTCTAGGATAATTCAACTCTCCTTAACCCTAATTCATTGCTTTGGCCGAAACCCTTACAAACCCTAAACCTTAGTTGTTATCATCACAAAATGAAGGGTCACCACATATGTGGATACCCTAAGTCCTAAGGGTTCTTTTCATGTATCAAAAAGTAGCCAAACACTTCCCTTTCGAAGTGGCCGAACCCTATACAAGGACAACCCTAGGTTTTTATTCATTACATTTGGAGGATACAACACACACATATACCCTAAGTTCCAAGGAGTCTACACATGTAACAAGAAGAAATCAAGGCCTCCTCTTTGAGGTTGGCCGAAAGTCACACAAGGATATAACCCTAGTTTTTTTTTGTTCACAACATTTTGATTAAACCCCATATACATATACCCTAAGTTCCAAGGGTCTACTAGTGTAATAAAAAGGAACCAAAGCCTTCCCCTAAGGGGGTGGCCGAAACATGCCAAGGGGAAAAAGTCCCCATTTTTTTTTTGAAACAATCAAGGAAACAACACATACGATAACCATTACACTGCAGGCGAAGGGATACTTACATCCTTTCGCTTGAATTTCTTCTCCTCTTAAAATCTTAGGGTACCCTTAAAGAAGAAGAAGATGAGAGTTTCCCTTGTTAGTTTTCTCTAGCAACCTTGGCCCTAGTAGAGGGCAAGAACCTTCAATGGATTCCTTTATCCTTCCAATTCCCTAGGGTTAAAACCCTAGGGTTCACTTTTTTTTCGAAAATGAAAAGAGAAGAAGAAGGAGTGGATTTCGGTGATGAGAGGGAGGAAGAAGAAGAAGAAGAGGAAGTTATTCCAACTTCCCTTATTTATACTTTTCTCATGAAGAGACATGTCTCTTCACTTCCCTAGCTTTTAACAAGCATGTTTCTTATTCCCTCTACAAGAAACATTGCTTGGTTCATTGGTTATGACATGGTGAGTGCAATGAGGAGATTCAAGGTTCAATCCTTGCTTCCTCCTTTTTATCACATTTTGCACTAATCCATATCAAAGCCCATTAAGCCAAGCCCATCATGAAATTTCATAATATTAATAATATTTCATGAATTTTATAATATTTCATGTTCATGAATTCATAATATTTTCTAATATCCATGATAATATTTCATGAATTTCATAATATTTCATATTCATGAATTCATAATATTTTCTAATATCCATGATAATATTTTATGAATTTCATAATATTTCATATTCATGAATTCATAATATTTTCTAATATCCATGATAATATTTCATGAATTTCATAATATTTCATATTCATGAATTCATAATATTTCCTGATATCCATAATACTAATTCATGAATTTCATGATATTTCATAGCATTCTATATGGGAAAATTTTGGGGCGTTACATAAAGTTTGGCCCAGTCAGCTTATTGGTGTCCAAAATGGAACGCAAATTCAGAGAAGACATGATCAAGTGATTATCCTAGAAATACAAATTGAGCTTATGTGAGAAGAATGATAAAGAATGCATCAATATACATTAATTAAATCCTATTTATTTTTCGAATTGAATAACCCTTTTTATCAATTCGGGAGATTGTAGGAACATCTCCAAATAGGATGATATCCAACCATAGATAAGAACAACCATGGCTAGAGTCCATTAAGTTATTCTTAGCTATGAAGGTAGGTAATTATACCGATTACATATTATACATATGTAACTATCACATTATGCTATCAACTAATTGAATGTTTGCATAAATCATTGGGTTGTTAACTCATTAACAAGTATGCAACAATATACATAGCACCCAACTACACCTCTCTTTACATCGACCTTGGCTGTGGCACAAAAAATCGATGCTCCAAGCTTAAGGCTGACCCATTAATCAAGAAATAGTTTTAATATGGTTGGAGCTCATTCAACCGTTTAGTCAGGCTTGGATGTGTCCAACAACCAAAACTAAGGATTGACCTCTGACTCCAACTATATTAATCATAAACTAATTCCATGGTTTGAACATGTTGAGGTTCAAGCCGGGCATGGATGTGTCCATCAACCCAAACGAGAAACAAAACTCCGGTTCTAACCATATTAATGGAAGGTGTTGGCCTTAATATTTTGTAAGGGGTTTTGGATCTCATCCTTTTCCTTTTAAGCACATTCATGACATATAATTATGTTATGTTCTAACGATTTCCTTAATAAAGTATGTATGTGACTTAATTTATCAAGTCTCATTAATTGAATTAGGAACCGAATTTCCTAATTCTAATTTCATACTTTATTCAAGGAATTATTTTGGGAAACAATTTCCTAAATTGTCATAATCAATTTCGGAAATAATATGTTTAAGACTTTGATTTCTCTAAATCAAATCTTATTAAATTAAGAGACAGATTCCCTTAATTCAACCACATATTATTTTCATGAAAATCTTATTTAAGAAAATAAACTCTATAGGAAATAATTTTTCCTAATTAATTTTGGAGACAACAATATGTAAGAGCATCACCTCATAAATCAAATAAGGAAATTATCGTTTGAGAATCACCTCAAAAATTTCCAAGATTTGATCACATATTTTATTTATGGATAATTAATTACAATAAATTATTTACTTTGGGTGGCTCCCCGAGGCACTCCCCAAAAAAAAGAAATTTGTTGTAAATCTAATTTGGCCTGCTCCCCGAGGCATAACCAAATTAAACTTGACAATTAAAGAACTTATTAATAATATAATTTGGATGGCTTCCCGAGGCCTACCCAAATCAATTTTAACAATTCATATTCAAAATAGGAAATTAAATTATAACAACTAGCTTTAATTTGGGTGGCTCCCCGAGGCACTCCCCAAAGTAAAGAATTTTGTTAATAATTTAAAAACCAATTTGAATTTAATTGTCAATTAATGTTTCCATAAAATGTCTAGACTTTCATGAAAAGAAAGTGCCCAAAATTATGAGCTTTCCATAAATGGAAAGTTTCCAAGATTAAAAGGTTTTCAGAATTATTGTAAGGTTCTGGTACAAAGAAATCTTACGTATTTCCAAAATTAGAAAATTTCCAAAATTAGGAAATTTCCAAAATTGGAAAGTTTCCAAAAATGGAAAGTTTTCACAATTATCATAAAATTTCAGAAACAGAGATATTTCAAAAGTTTGTGAAATTTCATGAGGATTTCTAAACTTTGAAATTCCTAAATCTAAAATTTACCATAATTGGAAAGTTTCCATAATTGGAAAATTTTTCAAAATTGAGATCATGACAAAGTTTTCCGCAAAACAATTATATGATAATGTCGAACACTAACCGGCTCTGATACTACTGTTGTGACCGGGTGTATGCCGACGCGGACACGTATTGTAATTGTTACATAATTACATGCAGCGGAAACAAAAGCATGAATAATTTTCTAAATTATTCTAACACATATCCTAAGCATGCAATGTGTTCACATAATCGTAATATAAAATTTTTGCAGAAAAGAAAATTACTCTACGAATTACCTTGCGAAACTTGGAAGAAGGAACGAGATCCAACCGTTAGCGTCCCTTGAAAGCTCCGCCTCTATTCGTATCCACGTCGAGTATCGTCGGGATGACTTCGCTAAGCCACGAGTTTCATGTTCACGAGAACACTAAGGTTGGCCGAAGAGGAAGATCGTCGCAAGGAAGAACTTCGTCGCCTTGATGCTTCTCCTTGTACTCACAGCAAGAAGAAAGAAGGAAGGCCTATGGCCGGCCAAGAGAGAGGGAGACAAGAAGAGGAGAGTGCCCAAGCAATTCTTGGATGGATCATCTTCCATGGCACCCCTTGGGTCCTTTATATAGGGAGAGGTTTCTTAATTCCCAAGCAAGCATCTCCTTGATTATGGAATAATTTCTCAATCAATCCATAATCAAGGCTCTCATGATCAAGCTTCTTCTTCTTGATTATGGAATAATTTCTCAATCAATCCATAATCAAGGCTCTCTTTCTTTTGGCATGATTATATAAAATTTATAAAACAAACCAACCATTGGTTCATTATATAAAATTTTATAAAACAAACCAACCATTGGTTCATTATATAAATTTTATTAAACAAACCAACCATGGTTCATTATATAAATTTATATAAAATCTATATAACCTTTTATAAAATAAACCAACCTTTGGTCTATTTTATAAAACAAACCAAAATAGCCTTATCCTCTTATGGTGGTGGCCGGCCATGACAAGAAGAGAGGAGGCCCCCTTCCTTGGCCGGCCCATCTAACCCCAATTGGATCAAATCCCTTAATGAATTAAACTTATTTAATTCACCCATTAAGTCTTTAAAAGACTTAGCCATTCTATGCTTCCGATGCGTCTGAAATAAATTCAGTTTTGACTATTGTTTGGACTTACCAAAAATAGTCTATCTCGATTGGAGAATCCAATTCTCAACTCGTTTTAAATCCTTCGAATTACTCGTTATGCGTGTGACCAAATAGGCTTTCAATTTATGTTGGTCGTCCATAATTAACTAATTAATTATAGAACGATCATGAGTGGCACCTAGTAATACATCATGATCCCCAATTAATTGAAAGATCAACGGTTGACCTCAGAAATGATTCTGAAACCCTTTAGCAGCTACAATGAATCGAGCCCCATTCTCATCACCATCTTATACCCACTTGGTTCAGGACATGGTCTATGTGTGTTAGTCTCCACTAGGCTGACTATGTGACACCTAGCCCAAGTAACGTTTCCTCGTCCTATGAATTCTAATTACTCTCATGTATTTAAGTGATTCATACTCTGAACATGTCATGCTCTCGCTAGAGGCTTCGAGTAACAATCCGACGATAGGCCTTGGGTATACATCTCCTCGCAAGGAGTGGTGAATCATTTGTAGGTTGTACAAACATCTTCGGGCACTTCGGCTTATACCCAATCATCCTGGGTCCACACCTCCTTAGAGATGCTTGCTTAAGATGTCAAAGTATAAGTCTCCATGACCAAGATGACTTGAACACCGCAAGTCAAAGGAACATCGCACTTAAGCTGCAGTAAGAACTTCACTGACATATCTATATGTAGACTACCATATGAAGTTTTACAGCCAGTCACTCCAATGAACTAGTTCCCTTAACTAGCATTCATGTTTATCTCCGGACATCTCAATGTCACCAGCCAGTGAGAATCAGCTGATTAGAGAATAACCCATGCTAGTCTTAACAGAATTGATAGTGTCCGTATTTATCAATTCATCGACTAGGGACAATTTCAATACTTCACAATTGCACATGTAGAGATAATCACTAGTTGTGAATTCATCACAAATTCTCTCATGCTGTGAATTGTATTGCGGACATTCAGTATATGAGCTTCAGATCTTAATCAAATAATCATGTATACTCAAATAGTGAATATTCATTTATTAAAATAAATGATTACAATCATAAGGCGATTGTCTTAGGACACTTCTCTCATATCACTAACACCTAGGTATTATGAGTTATGCTCATATAGATCCTACCCATGCATGCTTTATGATAGATACTATGATTATGTATGATAGGTGATATGTACCATGTATGTAATGCATGCTTACCTTATGTACCATGATCATGCAAGCTTTATGAACTAAGATGATATTTATGTCTTAAGGCATAATTATGTATGTATGTCATGTCTTATGAATGAGGATGATGAATAAAGATAATGTTTATGCCTTTAAGGCATAATGATGTTATGCATTAAGTATGAATGATGAAATGCCATGTATGCTTTATGTCATGCTCCATGTAACAAGATTATGTTATGTCTTTAAATATGCTATGTATGTTCTATGAATGATGAAGCATGTGAAATTATTTTACTTTATGAATGGGCTTGTACCGGACCGAAGTAAGGGTCCAAGGGATGGACACCTTAAGAACGCCTCGGTTTTGGACAACGGTAGCTGTCCACGGTTCTGGGACTATCGTAGCTGTCCACGGTTCTGGGACTATCGTAGCTGTCCAACAGGGATGGGCACCTTAAGAACGCCTCGGTTCTAGAACTACCATAGCTGTTCCTACCCTAGTAGGTCGAGACTAGCTACCTCGCATTTACTTAGGGATGCGCACATATGATATATGTATGTGGTACAAGCTGGGGACCCCCATGATGTTATGATTATGTTTAAGTATTTATAATTATGGTTTTCAAATAAGCATCCTTATGTTATATGCATTTGACTCATGCATCCATTCATGTTATGCATCTACTCTATGTTAAGTATTTCATATGTTTATGGTTATGTCAAGTATTTCATATATTTATGTTTATGTCAAGCATCATGTCATGTTAAGTATTTCATATATTTATGTTTATGTCAAGAACCATGTCATGTTAAGTATTTCATATGTTTATGTTTATATCAAGTATTTCATATGTTTATGTTTATGTCAAGAACCATGCCATGTTAAGTATCTCATATGTTTATGTTTATGTCAAGAACCATGCCATGTTTTGTATCAAGAACTTCTATATGTTAAGAATGTTAGATGTTTTATATTATGCGATGTATGGTTTTAGTGAGTAGGAAAGAGTCTTACTAAGCCTATGTGCTTATAGTTTTACTTTCTTATACCGCAGATTAAGCAAGAGGATATTAAGGGAAGCAGAAGGAGGGGCAAGAGTGTGTGTGTGGCAGTGACATGGCAAAAGAAAAAGAAAAAACTTTTAATATTTATACTTTGTCACATGTCCTATATTTTACATTGTCCTCTTAAGTCTCATGCCATACTTATGATGGTTTTGTCTAAAAATACACTTGCTGTTAGTGAGAGCCCTAGAGCCAATCATATGATGATTACTTTTTGGACTCATTGTATCATATTCTTGTACATATATTTCTTATATATAAAGGCATTTCTTATGGTTATTGTACTTATGTGTATTGGTGCCAAATAACTTAGTATAATAACATCCTTGAGTAGAAGGTTCTTATCTATATCAATCGATTAGTTGAATCGATAGTGAGATGATATAGAGAACACTACTCTTAATTATTCCTAGTCGAGTATTAACATTCAAGGACAATGTTAATGCATAGAGACTAGCATGTAGGTCAACATGATGACTTGATCTCACAAGTCATGGATATGAGATATCAAGTTGACACATGGGTATACATTAGAGAATGTATACTGAATGACCCGCCATGAGAAAGTATCATGGATCGTTATATGAGTGTCATATACTTTCTCATGTGACTATTAGTATGACTATAGTCCTAGACCTGAAGTTACCATAGTTCCCTACATAAGGAGTTACGTACTTTGGCTTCGTCAAACGTCACCCGTAACTGGGTGGACTATAAAGGCGATTACTGGGTTTGTAACAAATTATGCGGAGGGATGTGAGTAACGTAGATGGGATCTATCCCTCCTATATGACGGGAGTGATATCTTCGTTCTTGATAGAGTAAGACCACTAAGTGCATGACCATGCCCAAATAAGGCAATATTAGATATTGAGCTTATTTGATTATAGTGAGTCTACTTGGAGATCAAGACATATAGATTGATTTGAGGATGACACGGTCTATGCCTCATGAAAGATCAATCTAGATATCGAGGATAGAAGGACGTTGTCACATTTTGTGATGGTCACAATTATTAGTCACAATGGTGATGTTGGATCTCGACATTCTTGTAACTTGGGGAGCAATAATGTGTTGCTAGATACCTCTCATTGCTTATGTCCTTAAATAGGTTTAAGGTCATTGCCAACGTTACAAGAACCTATAGGGTCACACACATAGAGCAATAGATGGAGAATAAATCCATATGATGGACCGAGAGTAATGAAGTCAAAGTTTGACTTTGGCTAAATATGGAAAGTCCATAAAAGGCAAGTTTGACTTGACTCAAATTAGACAACTTGAGTTGGACTCGAGTTTGATCTAAGTGTTGGATGAATCTAATCATGGGAGAGTAATGAAGTTAAAGTTTGACTTTGGCTAAATATGGAAAGTCCATAAGAGGCAAGTTTGACTTGACTCAAGCCACATCACCTTGACTTGACCAAGTGATGACTTGGCATCATCATCAAGGCTAAGTAACCTCCCCATTTGAATTTTGAATTCAAATAGGGGGTTACCAAAGGTGGTGGCCGGCCACTTAATGGCCAATAATGGCCATTAAATGGCCGGCCACTTAAACACACAAAAAGTAGTTTTTTGTGGGGGGGTGATTCATTCTTCTTCTTACTTGGTTTTTGTTTTGTTTGGCTCTCCCTCTCCTCTCATCTTGCCGAGACCCCAAGTAGTGCTAGCACACTTTTGGGCTCTCCTCTCCACTCTCTTGCTTGTGTGGATACTTCTAGAGGGTTGCTACTTTGCATCCTTGAGATCCGACACCAACCGAGGAGCGAGCGGGAATTGCGGGGCACGCATCGAAGGTAGTTTTCTCTTCTCTAATAGATCTAGGTTGTAGATCGGTTTTGAAGCATGAAAACGAGCACTCGTAAATTTTTGAAATGGTTTTCTTCGCTCGGATCCTTTCTATTGGGGCTTTCGGGGTTTCCGCGACGCGAAAAACGGTTTTCGCGGCCCGAAAAATCCTACAGTGGTATCAGAGCCACGAGCAAAGCTTGTGCTCGTTTTGGTTTTTATTTTTTTGTATTAGATACAAAATTTAGATAATTTTATGCTTCTATAATTTTTCTAAATTTTAGGATTTTTGAGTATTTTTCCTCGTAGAGGCAAAGCGACGAGTGCGAAGCACTTGTAGACTTTGCCACCGAGAAAAACTTCTCCGAAACGGCATGTTTCGCCCAAATGGATTTTGGGACAGCGGGTAAAGGCGCTGTATAATCGCAAGAAGACACTCGTGAAGGTTATTTCACGAGTAGGGGCGCTGCCCCTAACCCCGCAAGGGGCCTTGTCTCGCGATTACGCCCGAAACCCGCTTACCGGGACCGCCGCGGAGTTGTGACTCGAAAAATTCTAAAAATCAGTAGAAAAATTATATAAAATCTGTAAAATTACATAATTTTGAATTATGTACAGTAGTGTGATGGTCATGGCCCAAAACCCAATTTTTAATAAGATTAAAATTGTGTTGTAATTCATAATACGGCCTGCGCGCCGTTTTTGTACATGTGCGTGTTGTATTGTGTTTGCGACCTGCGTGTCGGCTTTTAATATTTTATTTCTGTTGTATTTCATATTTAGACTCGAATGTAACTCGAGTATAAAAATTTGTAATGTACAAAAGTGAAGACGACGGAAATTCCGGAGAACTTGGACTCGGGAGAACTAGCCGACAACACCAAGACGGTCAAGAGGAAGCGCTTGGAGAAGCCGCTAGACCTAGGTTGACCATCGGATCCTCTCATTGGCTTGAGAGGGTCTTAGTAGGGCCATGACCAAGTCACTTATGTTTATTTTTATTATTGCTATGCTTGTGATGTATATGATGCATGATAATGTAGAATAGTAAAAATAAACTTAAGTGTATGAGATGCACAAGTAATGTGGGAACCACATTTTGATGTGCACTTAATACACATTTAGGATTAAATTAGATTTCATAAATGCCTAGATGTGATGCACATCCTCGATTAGATTAGATCTAAAATCGAATCAACTCGTAAACGCCTACCGGGTCCTGATACCCATCACTACCTCGATCATATGCGCTTGTCGATTCTGCCAAAGCAGAGCAACGCATTTAATCTTGGTAGGATGCGGAGGGACAACCTTGGTCCCGCTTATCACGGCTCGGGTTAGATCGAGCTCAATCAGATTGAGTAACTAGTTAACTCAATTGGATCGAGTAAAGCTATAGGCGTATTCCAATAGTTGGAAAGGGTAGGACAAAATCACCGTTTTAAATAGTCTTGAGCGATTTAGCCAAAGCAAACTCAAGATTATTCGTAAACGTTAAATCTTGATCCTATAAACAAGAGTTGCATAGAGATGTAATTAATAAATTAGTTATCTACCGATCATACTAAGCCTTGGGCGATTTAGCCAAAGCTAACTCAAGGCATAGTATGATGTGGATCTTGTCCCACATAAATTATAGTAAATTGGTACGGATCTAGTAGTGTGGTTTGACCACTCCAATGACTTGATTCCACCAAAATTCCTATAATTTAGTGGGAGCATCATTTAATTAAAGGCCTAATTAGATGATTACTAGAATATGATATTTATTCTCTGCATTTATCTGTTGTAGATTGCCATGTCTTCAAACGCGAATACTCTCTCTCTACGATCTGTCCTTGAGAAGGACAAGCTCACTGGAGCTAATTTCCTGGACTGGTACAGGAACTTGAAGATAGTCCTCAAACAGGAACGTAAGTTGTACGTTCTAGAGCAAGCAGTTCCTGAAGCACCACCACCCTCAGCCATCCGTAGCGTTAGAGATGCTCATCAGAAGCATCAAGACGACGCGTTAGACGTGTCGTGCCTAATGCTATGCTGCATGTCCTCTGAGCTTCAGAAGCAACATGAGAACATGAATGCTTACGATATGATTGGCCACCTCAAGCAATTATATCAAGGGCAGGCAAGGCATGAGCGGTTCGAAGTGACTCAGGCCCTCTTTTCATGCAAGATGAAAGAGGAAACCCCAGTAGGAACTCACGTACTCAAGATGATTGGGTACGTCGAGAACCTCGATAGACTAGGGTTTCCCTTGGGCCAAGAGCTGGCTACCAACCTGATTCTGCAATCATTGCCGCCAGGTTACTGTCAATTCGTCATGAATTACAACATGAACGAATTAGACAAACCACTTCCCGAGATACTCAACATGTTAAGAACTGCTGAGCCTAATCTCACCAAGCCTAGTACCGTCCTGATGGTACAGAAGGGCAAAGGCAAGGGTAAGTGGAAGCCCAAAGGTAAGGGTAAGACCCAAACCAAGGGCAAAGCCAGCTCTGCAGCACTTAAACCCAAGGGTGGGGTGCAGAAGGATGCCACCTGTTTCCATTGCGGTGAGAAAGGGCATTGGAAAAGAAACTGCAAGATCTACCTGGAGGATCTTAAGAAGAAGAGAAGCGAGCCTTCTACTTCAGGTATATATGTTATAGAAGTCAACCTTTCTATTTCTACATCATGGGTATTAGATACTGGATGTGCTTCTCACATTTGTACCAATGTGCAGGGGCTAAGAAATAGCAAGGCATTGGCAAAGGGCGAGGTGGACCTACGAGTAGGCAATGGAGCACGAGTTGCTGCTGTTGCTGTAGGAACTTATTTTCTATCTCTGCCCTCTGGGCTTGTACTGGAACTAGATGATTGTTGTTATGTACCTGCACTTACTAAGAACATAATTTCTGTTTCTTGTCTAGACAAGAAAGGCTTCTCATTTATAATTAAGAACAAATGTTGTTCAGTCTATTTAAATGAAATGTTCTATTGTAGTGCAGATCTTATCAACGGACTCTACATTCTAGACTTAGAACGCCCTATCTATAATGTAAGTACCAAGAGGTTGAGATCAAATGAGTTGAACCCAACCTATCTCTGGCACTGTCGCTTAGGCCACATAAATGAGAGTCGCTTGTCCCAGCTCCATAAGGATGGATTGCTGGATTCATTTGATTTTGAATCATATGAGACATGCGAGTCATGCCTTCTAGGCAAGATGACTAAGACTCCCTTTAGTGGACATAGCGAGAGGGCAACAGATTTGTTAGGACTCATACATTTGATGTATGTGGCCCTTTCAATGTTGCTGCTCGAGGTGGTTATAGATACTTCATCACATTTACTGATGATTTCAGTAGATATGGTTATGTGTACTTGATGACACATAAGTCCGAGTCCTTTGAAAAGTTCAAGAATTCAGAAATGAAGTACAAAACCAACTCGGCAAGAGTAT
>JAGFNQ010009800.1:0-31570 GCA_024364735.1 Boesenbergia rotunda | reverse complement strand
TAGCGAAGGACTTCTAGGCACTGGCGAAGGAATGCCACGTAAAAAGACCTAGCGAAGGACTGCTAGGCACTGGCGAAGGAATGCCAGGGTCAAAAGCCCTAGCGAAGGACTGCTAGGCACCAGGCGAAGGACAGTCTGGGATTGAAGCCCTAGCGAAGGAATGCTAGGCACCGAGCGAAGGGCAGCTCGGCATCCAAGACCTGACAAAGGACCGTCAGGCAAAAGTCCAACCAGAGGAACGGTTGGCATCAGGTAAATTCTCCCGAGAGGAGTAGGTGAGGACGCGTTCCCCGTCGAGGGAACAGTAGGCGTCGGTTCGACCTAGGGATCCATTTTGGAGACCAAAGTCAGAACCAAGACAGCTAAGGCTGTATAATCTAATAATTTATTATGTTATTGTGTTTTGGACTAACCCTGGATGCAGGACCGAAGGAATGTGTGTCTGCAGCTCAGAAAGCCTCAAAGGAGAGAGGCAATGGCTGAGTAGGGCGTCCGGAGTGTCCCGGGCGCCCCCAAGGTGCATACAAAACAAGTAAAGAGAAAAAGGGTTCGAATAGATGCTGGGCCGGGCGCCCCCAGCATCCCGGGCGCCCCAATGCACATGCCTCAAACCAAAAGCCCTCGAAGCCAAGCGGATAATGTTTGACCCAGTCAATCTGGGCGCCCGGAGCGCTCCCGGTGCCCCGGTCAAAGCGGATCCAGAGGATCAGACGCGACCAAGACTTTGGCAGATCAAAGGCCACGTGGGGGCGCCCTCGACGTCCCGAGTGCCCCCAGGCCCTATATAAAGGACCCTCGACCAAGGCTTCAAGGAATCAATTCATTTCAACGCCTAAAAGCTCTTCTGCTCTCGCGCCTTGCTCCGGAAACTCTCCAAATCGAGCCGACGACGTCCAGTTGCCCCGAAATAATTGATCTACTCTGGACGTCGGTAAAAGAGTTATTTTAAAGTTTACTGTGTTAGTGATATGAGAGAAGTGTCCTAAGGCAATCGCCTTATGATGGTAAACATTTATTTTAATAAATGATAATTTACTATTTGAGTATACATGTTAGTGTATTTGATTGGGATCTTAAACTCATCTACTGAATATCCGCAATACAATTCACAGCATAAGAGAATTTGTGATGGGATCACAACTAGTGATTATCTCTACATGTGCAATTGTGAAGTATTGAAATTATCCCTAGTCGATGAATTGATAAAAACGGACACTATCAATTCTGTTGAGACTAGCATGGGTTATTCTCTAATCAGCTGATTCTCACTGGCTGGTGACATTGGGGTGTCCGGAGATAAACATGGATGCTAGTTAAGGGAACTAGTTCATTGGAGTGACTAGCTGTAAGACTTCATATGGTTATCTATATAGATATGTCAATGAAGTTCTTACTGCAGCTTAAGTGCGATGTTCATTTGACTTGCGGTGTTCAAGTCATCTTGGTCATGGAGACTTATACTTTAACATCTTAAGCAAGCATCTCCAAGGAGGTGTGGACCCAGGATGATTGGGTATGAGCCGAAGTGCCCGAAAATGTTTGAACAACCTACAAAGGATTCACCACTCCTTGCGAGGAGATGTATACCCAGGCCTATCGTCGGATTGTTACTCAAAACCTCTGGCCAGAGTATATCATGTTTAGAGTGTGAGTCTCTTAAATACATGAGAGTAATTAGAAATCCAAAGGACGAGAAAGACACTACTTGGGCTAGGTGTGACGTAGTCAGTCTAGTGGGGACTGACACAAACAGACCATGTCCTGAACCAAGTGGGTATAAGGTGGTGAAGGGAATGGGGCACGATTCATTAGAGTTGCTGAAGGGTTTCAGAATTACTTCTGAGGTCAACCGTTGATCTTTCGATTAATTGGGGGTCATGATGTACTACTAGGTGCCACTCATAATCGTTCTATAATTAGTTGATTATAGACGGCCAACATAAATCGAAAGCCTATTTAGTCACACGCACTACGAGTAATCCGAGGGATTTAAAACGAGTTGAAAATTAGATTTTCCAATCAAGAGAAATAAGTCGAATCTGAGTTAATCAGAGGCGCAACGGAAACTTAAAATGGCTAAGTCTTTTGAAGGCTTATTGGGCGAATTAAATGAGTTTAATTCGCGATCGGTTCGGCTCGGTTTGGCCGGCCAAAGAGGGTGCCAAACCCCTTGGGTTGGCCGACCACATTAAAGGGAAGAAACCAATTTAATTGGTTTAATTAATAAAATAAATCTAGTGCGATTTGTTTTATAAATTATGGATAAATAAATTTGTGTAAAGAAATTTATATAAATAAATTTATAGAAATTTATTCTTTTTATGAAAATTAAAATGATCCATGGAATGGTTTATTTTAATTTTATAAAATCAATTGAGAATTGATTTTTCCATAATAAGAAAGTTTATAAATTTCTTATAAAATTTATTTCATAATAAAAGGAGAGATGAATTAGTTTTATTATAAAGTTAGTTATAATAAAACTTGGTTTAAACGGAATAATTCATAAGAGAATTTATAGGATAAATTTGTTATGAAAATTCCGTTAAGAGGAGACTTGGCAAGGGAGATGATACTATATAAAGGAACCAAAGGCAAGCCCTTAATTCCAATCGAAAGAGCTATCAAGAGATTAATTCTCTCCCTCTCTCTCTTATTCTCTTCCTCTCTTCCACTTCTCCACCCTAGGGCCGGCGCCCCTTGAGCCAATTAGGGCCGGCGCCCCTTCATCCACCTAGGGCCGGCGCACTTCTTTCCTTAGGGTTGGTTGCCGTGAGCCATCAAGAAGAAGGAGAAGCCAACCAAGAAGAAGAAGAAGCGGATCACCTCTCCTTCCTTCCCGGAATTTGGATTCCGATTCTTGGTGGTTAGTTTCCTATCTTTTCTCTTATTCTTCTAGTTGTGTCTTCGGAGAATCTAGTAGTTCTCGTCGGTACAAAACTCATGGCTTTACGAAGTCATCCCGAAGAGAACTCGGCGTGGACGCGAATAGAGGCGGAGCTTCCAAGGGACGATACGGTTGGATCTCGTCCCTTACTTCGAGTTACGAGAGGTACTTAGTAAATTAGTTTACTTTTTTCGCAAAGTTTTAATTTATGATTATGTCAACACATCATAAGATTGCATGCTAGATACGTGGTTAAAATAATTTAGAAAATTATTTTATGCTAATTCTTCCGCTGCACGTAAAAATTTAAAATTTTACGAACCCGTATCCTTGTCGACATGCACCCGGTCCCAACATACTGTACGTAATTCTAATTCTATAATCTTTTGTAAACGACTTTGCGCCTGATATAGAATTGCCCAAAGTAAACGGTCAACGATCGTGGGCCTTGGAGTAGGAGTCGACACAGGCTCCGAACCAAGTAAAAACGACTGCGTCTCTGTTTTGTTTTTTATTTTCCGCTGTGCACGTGCTCTTAATTTTCTGAAAGAAAAAATACCGATATTCACCCCCCCTCTATCGATTCTATCGATCCAACAAGTGGTATCAAAGCGGGGAAGTTCAAACCTAGTGCAACCACCAGTTTGAAATTTTTTTTTGGATTTTTATTTTTCTATTTTTTTTACGAATTTTTCGTTAAAATATTTCGTTCGATTTTTTTTGTTAAGCGAGGTTGGTGCAACACCCCTCGTTATTTAATTTATCCAGCACTACTAATCCAAGACCTAGTCTTGGAAAATTTGTTTTTCTGTTAGTTTTCTGTTTCAGATGGCCATGCAAGAGAGATTTAGCACCGCCAGACCTCCACTTTTCAGTGGAGAAGACTTTTCCTACTGGAAAAGTCGTATGGAAGTCCACCTGAAAACTCAGGTGGACATGTGGATCATCATCCAGTCCGGTCTGGAGATCCCCAAAAGCGCCGAAGGACTTCATCAAAGCTACACAGAGTGGGACACCGCTCTGAAACGAAAAATTGAAGCCGACGCTAAAGCGACTCAGACTCTTCAATGCGGATTGACGAAAGAAGAGCTGAACCGAGTGGGCCCCTTCAACAGTGCGAAGGAACTTTGGGCAAAACTGATCGAGCTACACGAAGGGACATCAGATACTCGGATCAGTAAGAGGGATCTGCTTCTGAATAAACTCTACACCATCAAGATGTCTGACAACAAAACAACAGCCCAGCTTCACGCACGAATCCAAGAGCTGATGAACGGTCTTCACACAATAGGTCACAAGGTCGAAAACCGTGACCTAATAAGGTATGCTCTAAACGCCTTCCCTAGAAACACCTTGTGGGCATCTATGGTAGATGCATACAAGGTCTCAAGGGATCTTTTAAAAATAAAATTAGACGAATTGTTTTCCGAACTAGAACTGCACGAACAAACTAACACCAATATGGTCGAGAAAGGTATTGCTTTCGTTGCAGGTAAAACTGGAAGGACAACAAAGAAGAAGCCTGAACCTGAACCCGAGTCTAATTCAGACTCAGATTCAGAAGACGAAGAAGGAGATCAAACTAAGCTGGTCCGACTAGCCCGAAGCTACTACAAGGAGCTGAAGAACCGAACCAACAAACGGAAAACCGGCCGAAGAAAGGACGAACCAGCTGAACCCGCAAACAAGCCCAATGTGACTTGCTACGAGTGCAAGAAAAAGGGCCACTACAAGTCAGAGTGTCCTAACCTAAAGGAGACTAAAATGACGAGAAGAAAGAAAGCACTGCAAGCAACCTGGGATGAATCCTCCTCAGAAGAAGAAGAAGAAGAGGCACCCCAGTCCAAACTCCTAGCTCTGACCGCCTCAGAAGAAGTCGGAACCGAATCAGAAACAGAAAAGAACAACGGCGAGCTGACCTTCACAGAAGACGGAGAAATTAAGGTAACTGGTTTTAATAGATCTCAATTAAGTAAATTAATTTCATTTCTTTCTCGAGATTTGGCAAAAGCCAAACTCCGAGTCGAATCCCTCCGACAGGAAGTAAAACTCCTGAAAGATGGAGCTGACTCTAAACCCTTAACCGAGAAGGTTCAGGAAGGAACTCCTACTCAAGTTGAAAAACTTGAAAAGGAGAACTCCTCCCTGAAAACTCAGGTTAAGGATCTTAGATCAGCATTAGAATGATTTACATCTGGTTCCAAGGGTCTTAACATGATCCTTGGAAAACAGAAATCAATTCTAAATCGATCCGGACTAGGCTATAGAACCAAATCCCAGCAAAGATCTTACTTTGCTGTACTGAATCAGTCCAGAGGTAAAATTCAGGCATGGATACCTAAACTATACCTGAACAAACCGACTAGATCAAATCAGTATTGGATCCCCAAGGACAAGATTCACATCTTGCCTAACCATCACCGTGGCTTTAGTCCAGGGGGAGCCAAACTGAAAACTATATTCATTATTAGATAAAATTGTTATTCTTGATTGCAATATAATTTTTTGCTTGTTTATTTAATTTCTGTAATTTACCATGCTTAGACTTAGGCTAGTTTAAGGACTAAACAAACTTAACTGAAACATGACAACATAGTATTGGGTGGAGGTGAGATGATAGTACGTTAGGGAAGCCAATTTGGCGAAACTAGCCGAAGCTACTGATCCAAGACCCAAACTAGTTAGACCAGAAATTTTTCAAAGAATTTTTGAAAATGAAATTTCATTAAAAGGTTTTGTCAAGGAAAGGGTGGATGATCCCATAAGGCTACGGCCAAAGAAGGCCTAGTGCCTCGCCAAGACCTGGAAGCCAATTTTTGAAATTCAAATTCAAATTTTCTTTGTCAAATTCGAATCTAACACAAAACTTCAGTTATTTGTAGATTTAAACATCTTTTCAAAAATTTCAAAATTAATTAAGTTTTCAAAATTTAATTGTTTTCAAAATTAATTAAGTTTTCAAGATTCAATTAATTTTTCAAAATTAATTAAGTTTTCAAAATTTAATTGTTTCCAAAATTAATCAAAATTTTCAAAACAGTCTTAACTATCAAAACCTGTCTCACGAAACCTATAAGGCTAACATGATTGAAAACCCTAGACTGGGTGAGACAGTAGGATTAAGACTCAATTGGAAATTCTTTTAATACCTATAGGATGAGATAATCTTGTATTTGTCAAACCATGGTCAACATATTCAAACCATGGTCAAGATAGTCAAACCATGGTCAAAGCAGTCAAACCATGGTCAACATAGTCAAACCAAGGTAAACGTGGTCAAAGCATGATTAACACGATCAAACCACAGTCAAAACAGTCAAATCAATTCAAACCATGGTCAAACCGATTAAACCATGGTTAAAAGTAGACAAGACAAAAAATTTTGTCTTTACCTACCCTATTCCAGGCGCCCGGAACCACGCGGGCGCCCCCATCACCTCCAATGCAACAAAAGCTGCAAAAGCTCTCTGTTGAGGGTGCCCGGGCTGTTTCGGGCGCCCCCAACCAGTCCTTTACACTGCCTTTGGCAGCAACCCTGACCAGGGCGCCCGGAAGCTCCTGGGCGCCCCCGTTGAACTCCCTATATAAGGCACCCGAACCTCCTTCACTTCCCACACCAAAATCAACCTCCTTCTCCACTTCTTTCTATTCAAGAAGATCTTGCAAGTCCTCATTCTCAACTCTGCCTCCCTGAGCCGTCCGGTATGATTATTATTATTGTTATTGCATTTAAATTTATTTTCTCATGCAATATCATTATTCTTCCTTTAATTTCCTTAACTTAGAAGACGCCGACCAAACCCGGCCAACCCCGGTGCCGAACCTAGTCCGGACCCTAGATTTCCTAACCTAGAGTTATGTAATAGGTTTGCACAAACAATCTACAAGCCTATTACAACGAGTTATCTCAATAGGCACTTTTTTACCCAATCATGCCCTGTCGCCATGAACATCATCAACTTCTATCAATTGGACAATCTTGTCTTCTGCATGCATACCATTAATGAATCTTTATGGGCAAAATTTTACAATAATATAATTCGACAAGATAATCTTATGTTTCACACCACTATCCAAGGGATTCCATTGACTATAACCCCGACTTTGTTGAACCGATTCCTAGGACTGCGACCCTCTCAGTCCACATTCTGCTGTTATCCTCCTAGGAACCCCCCCCCATTTGATCCTCCCTACTCAGAGATTACCCTAGATACCATTCACTCCTATTTCTATAGGGCAGACCTCCCAGCAAATAGACGCTTCCAAGCTGTTGAACTTCAGGCCCAGAACTATGCCTTGTATAGAGTTCTGGTCCGCTGTATCTTACCACTCTTCACCAGAGACCTTGGGACTATGCGACCCTTTCTGCTTTCCTTCTTTATGCCCTAGTCCATCACCTTGATCTAGACATTGGACTCCATATGTTTCATACCATTCTGCATGCATCCAGTGTCACGACCCAGGGACGAGTACGCACACCATATTGCCACATCATCACATCTCTCCTTCATCACCACGGTCGTGACATTACTGTTGGTGAAATTACCGCTATGACCGACTTTGACGAAATAGGATTTAGGAACTTTTCGTTAGCGGGTCTAGAGGTGTCGGCCACCGGGGTTCTTAGTTGGAGACGACAGCAGGCCGGAGCACCAGTCGACTCAGACGAGGAGGTTGAATTCGATGTTGGAGACATAGCTGCAGCAGCCCGAGCACACATCGACGAGCCCGCTCCACCGACACTCTACCAGAGAGTGACACATTTAGACATAAAGGTTCAGAGTCTTCGAGAGGAGGTCGAAGCCTACCACCTAGAGTAGATGGAAGCTCATCGAGCTGATCGAGAAGTGGCTGACGCACGATACATAGAGATGATGGCACGATTTGATGCATGGCAGCCTGGCCCGTCTGATCATCCCGGTCCTTCATCTTAGACTCTACTTAGCATTGTACCTATTTGACTGCCCCTACTCAGTAGGGTTGACTGGTGTTTGACTATTTGACTTGTGTTGAACCTTGAATATCTGCTTTATTCTCTGTTGATCAGTTTATGAGTACTTGTTCTTTTTGCAATTAGGATTGTGCTCTGTAGAATAGATTAATTTTTTTTGCTCTACTTGATTTAAAATTTTTTTAAAATATAATTTGAAAAACTGTTTTACTTAATTTCAAAATCAGTTTTCACTTTTTGACTTAGTCTTATTTTTATTTCAAAACTACCCCCTTTCAAAACTAGGGTTTTTCGAAAATGGACTTAGCCTAGGTCCTAACCCTAGAACTACATGCACCTATAGACTTAGAAGCCAGCATCTCACAAGCACCTTAGGGTACTTTTGATTGATAACCTAGAAAGGGTTGAGATGCTTAGGTCTTTGCCTTAATTCAAGATGCTTTAAGTCAGTGCATCTGCAGTAATTGGGGCACTAAATACAATTTACATAGCAATCAAGTTAAGTGTCAAGCTTAGAAAATCTAACTTGAACAGAAACACTTAACTTGACTAACCCTAGCAAAAACTACTATTTCTAACAGTTAGTAAGTAGCTAATTGGGTTAGACAGGTCCCTACAGAGAAAATTGACTGATTTAGTTTAAGTCTAATTATGAATTGGTTCAGTACAGCAAAATCTTATTTATTTCCTTTATGCAATCATATTTCTGCTATATTTATCTCATTTTGATATATGGCAAAGGGGGAGAGATAGGAAAGGAAAGAGTAAAATTAATTTTACCTATTCAAAAAAAAAAGTTTTCAAAAATTAATTTTACTTATTCAAAAAAAAGGGTTTTTAAAATTTTTAATTTATTCAAAAAGGTATCAAAATTTTCTTATCCTTTATTCAAAAGCTTAAACTTTTCAAAATTGACTAAAGTACTTAAGCTCTTAAAGCTTTCAAAATTTTTACTCAAGCTTTCAAAATTTTGCTAAGTACTTAAGCCCTTCAAAATTTTCTTACTCAAGCTTGTCAAAATTCTTTTCTATAAGTACTTTAAGCTTAAGTTTTTCAAAACTGTATAAGTACAATGTTACTAAGTACTTAAATTTTCAAAATTATTAAGTACTTAAGTGTTCCAATGTACTTTATTTACTAAGTACTTAGGTCTTTCAAAATTACTAAGCTTCTTAAATCTTACTAAGTACTTAAGCTTTTTAAATCCTACTAAGTACTTAAGTTTTTTTAAAAATTCTACTAAGTACTTAAGCTAGCATTTTCAAAACTTTTGAGTACGTTAAAACTTAAAACTTTAAACCTTTTTAAGTACTCTAATTATGCTTCAAAAACTCTCCTATGTACTTTTAACTTAAGTTGTTAAAAAATTTCTAAGTACCTAAAACTTAAGTTTTTGAAAGTACAAGTAAAGTTTTTTTAACCCACGAATTTTTGAAAAATCTAGGGGGACATTCCTTCCAGGGGGAGAGAACAAAATTTAAACCTTTTTCATGTTTGCTTAAACTTAACTTTTTGAACTAGGGTTGTCATAAATCAAAAAGGGGGAGATTGTTGGTGCAGAATGCATCCAAGTCAAACCTGTGTTTTGATAATGGCAACATAGGTCAAAAAGTTAAGTCTTACTTGTTTTCTAACAAGTTACTCTAGTGTGCAGGAGAAGCCCTAGCGAAGGACTGCTAGTGTAACGACCCGGAAAATTCTCTTAATATTTTTTGAAAATATTGAGCATGTCTAGATAATTTTCCGAAGGACCTAGAGGTATTAATACGAACTTTGGCCTAGAAAATCCATGTTTTCTCATTTAAATTGAGAAAACTAAGTACTAATGGGCCTTATGTGGGCTTTTTAGTACCATGATTATAGGTGGATTTTAGGTAATAATTAGTATAAATATAAATAGGATTTAATTAGGCATGTTAGCATAATTATGGGTGATTTTAGGGGGATTTTCAGAATTTAGGAAAAATAAAAATAATAAAATAAATGAAATAAAAATAAAATAAAAATAAAGGTGCATGAGCCAAGGATTAAACCTTGGACCTCTTGTACAACCATGTATGCTTTAACCAACTCATCTAGCAAGGGAATATTATAAGGGAATGAAATGGAGATTGGTTGAGGCTTAAAAGAAGATGAAGGGTCATGGAGAGACTCTTCATTTACCTCTTTAATAGGTGATAAATAGGGGGGTTTGGGAGTTTCTTTCTTTCTTCATTCAATTGCATTTCCTCCTCTCCTCCTTCCTCATTCTAGCCGAACACCTCCAAGGGAGTTCTCCCTTGGAAAAGCTTCCACCAAGGCTTCATCTCCTAGATCTAAGGTCTTCACAAGAGTACAAGGGCAAGGAGGGATCAAGGGTCAAGAGCTCTACAAGTTCTTTCTCTTTTAAGGTCTAAAAATCAAGAAATCCCAATGTAAGACTCCCTCACCTGTGGTATATTAGTTCTTTATGATTTTCTATGATTTTTAGCATATTATAAAGGTTGGTTTGAGATTTTAAGTTGGAAAAGAAAGAAAACAAGAATCCTAGCCTAAGGGGGGTTTCAGCCCTAGGACTTTTGGGTCCATAATGATGCTATAAATCCTAGTTATATTTTTTAATATGCTCTCATGATGTTTAGAGGTTAAATATAATTTTGGTGAATTTTTGGGGTACCCTAGGGTCCCCTAGGGCTTTCGGCCAACCCATGAACTCATGGGTAGGGTTAAATCCAAACCCCCAAGCATATGTGTTGTGTATTATCATGATATAAGGGAGATTGAGGGTGACTTAAGAGACCTTTTACAAGGCTTTGTGACCTACACGTTTCGGCCAAGGTTGGATGGTAGGGAAAAAGTTAGGCCTTTCCCCAAGTAAGGGCTCTAATGGCCCTTATAGTATGGTATGGTTGATGTTAATGGTTGATTGGGGATTTTAATGGAATTTTTCCATGCACCCATGCCCTAACAAGATTCAGCCAGCCCTAAGAAGGAGGGTTAAGGGTTAGGGTTAACCCTAATCATGAGGCCTAAGGGCTTCCTATGGTCATATAGGTAATGTATGTATGTTCCTTTACCTTGTGCTATCTTATATGCTTATGGAAATGATGGGAACCTTCCATGTAGGTTTCAGCCAAGGCCATGTAAATAGGGTTTGGTGGAGTTAAGGTTCAAATAATGATGGTTTATGCTTATTATGAAGTATATATGTAGGTCCAAGCTGTTGGTGCAGAAAGCACCCAAGTCAAACCTAGGTTTTGATATTGACAAAAGGGTTCAAAAGTTAAGGGTTAGTCGTTGTCTAACAAGTTTCTTGAGTTTACAGGAAAAGCCCTAGCGAAGGAATGCTAGGCACTGGCGAAGGACTGCCAGACAGGAAAAGACCTAGCAAAGGGCTGCTAGGCTCTGGCGAAGGACTGCCAGAATGGACAAGCCCTAGCAAAGGAATGCTAGGCACTGGCGAAGGACTGCCAGACAGAAAAAGACCTAGCAAAGGGCTGCTAGGCTCTGGCGAAGGACTGCCAGAATGGACAAGCCCTAGCAAAGGAATGTTAGGCACTGGCGAAGGACTGCCAGACAGGAAAAGCCCTAGTGAAGGGCTGCTAGGCACCAAGCGAAGGGAAGCTTGGCAACTCAAGACCTGGCGAAGGACTGCCGGGCAAAAGTCCAACTGGAGGAACCGGTTGGCATCAGGTAAATTCTCCCGAGAGGAGTAGGTGAGGACGCGTTCCCCTAGAGGGAACATTAGGCGTCGGTTCGACCTAGGGCTCCATTTTGGAGACCCAAAGTCAGAACCAAGACAGCCAAGGCTGTGTAAGATTAACTTATTAATTGCTATTTTGGACTAACCCTGGATGCAGGACCGAAGGACTGTGTTTCTGCAGCTCAAAGAGCCTCAAAGGAGTGAGGCAGTAGCTGAGCAGGGCGCCCCGGATGGTTCGGGCGCCCCAGAGTCAATCCAAAGTCAGCAGAGCAAGTAAACGCCCCGACAGCAGCACATTTGGGGGCGCCCCGGATGTTCCGGGCGCCCCGCGCGCATCGGGCGCCCCGCGTGTCGCGGGCGCCCACTATGCCACGCCACTGACAGCTGCAGCAGCTCACCCTCGCGAAGAAGATGAAGCCTTGACCGGTCAACCTGGGCGCCCCGCGCGCGTCGGGCGCCCCAGTCAAATGTGATCCCGAAGAAGCAGAGATCAGCCTTGATCAGAGGGCTTGCCGGATCGAAAGCCACGTGGGGGGGGCGCCCCGAGCATCCCGGGCGCCCCCAGCCCTATAAAAGGGACCCTCGACCCTCTTCTTCAACAATCAATTATTGCGACACTTCTGCGCTCTTCTGCTTCCGCGACACGCTCCAGAAATCTTCCAACTCGAGCTGACGACGTCCCGCTGCTCCGAAACTTCGATCTACACCGGACGTCAGTAACGAAGAGCTGTATTTAAAGTTTACTAAACTATTCTTGTTATTATCCTTCTTGTAAACTTTTACGAACTTATAGAATTGCCCGCAGAAAACGGTCAACGACCGTGGGCCTTGGAGTAGGAGTCGACCCAGGCTCCGAACCAAATAAAAATCTTGGTGTTCGCATTGTCTGATTTTAATTATTCCGCTACGCACCTGCTCTTTACGAAATCCGAACGAATTGCGACATTCACCCCCCCCCCCTCTCTCGCATTTCTCGATCCAACACAAGCATGTGGTAGAAATTTAAGTTACCTATAACCCTAACTTTAAGCACCATGTTTATGTTTGTATGCTTATGATTGGATGCCATGCTTAATAGGGTTATTTATGAATGTCTTATGTTCCGTGTCATGCACTTGGATAGTAGGAATCATGTTTATGGAAGTCCTACCTATGAATACTTATGTTATGTTAAGAACCATGTGATGTTATATGCTTATGCTATGTTAAGAACCATGCTATGTTTATGTTCATGCTATGTTAAGAACCATGCTATGTTATATGTTCATGTTATGTTAAGAACCATGTTATGTTATGTTTATGATAAGAATGACTCATGCCACGTTGTTATGAATAATGATGCATGCCATGTTATGAATAATGATGCAAGCCATGTTAATGAATAATGATGCATGCCATGTTATGAATAATGATGCATGCCATGTTATGAATGAAGATGCATGCCATGTTTATGAAGAAAGATAATGCTCATGCCTTCTAGGCATCATGATGGACAAGCATGTTTTTAAGTCATGCTTCATGTAACCAAGTTATGTCATGTTTAAATATGCCATGAATGTCTTATGAATGATGAAGTATGTAAAGTATTTTACTTTATGAATGGGGCTTGTACCGGACCGAAGTATGGGTCCAAGGGATGGGCACCTTAAGAACGCCCCGGTTCTGGACTACCGAAGCTGTCCACGGTTCTGGCACTACCGAAGCTGTGCAACAGGGATGGGCACCTTAAGAATGCCCCGGTTCGAGGACTACCGACTATGCTGTCCTTACCCTAGTAGGTCGAGGCTAGCTACCTTGTATTTACTTAGGGATGCGCGCCATGATGTATGTATGTGGTACAAGCCGGGGACCCCAACAATGTGATGATTATGTTTAAGTATTTAAAAGTATGTTTTTAAAAGTTAGGCATCTATATATATACATTCCACCCACGCATTCATTCATGTTATGCATTATGCTATGATGATGATGTCTTATGCTTATGATTCATGTTAAGAAATGGGTATGATAGTAAATGATTTATGCCATGATTATGTTAAGAAGATGCTCATAGCTATAATGGAAAAATATGCCCATGATATGCTAGATAGGTTGGTCTATACCTTATGTTTATGTTTATACCATGTTCCATGCCATGTTAAGAATGTCTAATGATGAGTATGTTTATACCATGCTTTATGCCATGATAGGAATGTTTAATTATGTCTATGCTTATGTTTATGCTTTAGGCCATGATAAGAATGTTAATTATGTCTATGCTCATGTTTATGCTTTATGCCATGATAGAAAGGTTTAATCATGTTTATGCTTATGTTTATACTTTATGCCATGATAGGAATGTTTAGTTATGTTTATGGTTATGCCATGTATCATGCCATGTAAAGTTTAAGTAGGTTTATGTTTATGCTTCATGTTTAAGACTAAATGATGATTATGTTTCATATGATTATGACTGAATGATGAATGGTTTTAGTGAGTAGGAAAGAGTCTTACTAAGCCTGTATGCTTATAGTCTTTTTCCTTATACCGCAGATCATGCAAGGGGACAATGAGAAAGCAGCAGGAGGGCAAGAACATATGTGTGTGATAGTGACTTGGCCCAGGAAAACCAAATGTTTACCGTTTATGCTAGAACTTTACTTTTGATATCTCTATGCTCGAATAATGACTCATGGAACTTTATGTTATGATGTGAAGCATGATATGATAAGATGTTTAAGTATAAAGTCAATATGCCAAGTTTCCATGACATTATGTTAAGAATGGTAGTAGGGGGCATGTAAGTGTAAAGTTAAAGTTATTCCGCTGCAGTATGATGTTACATGCCCTAAGTATGTTAACGTAACGCCGCTTATGGAAGAAGAAAAAAAAAGCGGGCGTTACAGGTTGGTATCAGAGCAGTAACCATCTCACTAACACACACATCAAGCCCTCATCCTGCCGCTTTCAAGTAAGTACCTCTTTACATATCTGATAGTATTAAGATGTTTTATGATTTGAAGATATGCAAGTATGAACGGTATTTATGATGAAAAGTACGTTACGATATGTAACGACGAATGATGTTTTATCTTCTTTTAGGAATTAAATGTTTAGAATAATATAGGGGTAGGAATTAAATGTTTAGAATAATATAGGGGTAGAAAAAAAACTGATATTGGCCATACTTGTCTTTGCTGAAGAAAACATGGCTAGAAGACAGAGTAACCGACTATGATGAATACCAGGGTTTTCTCGGTTACCAAGGAGGATGCTGCGGAAGCTTCTACGGTTGTCACAGGTCAGATACTTATTTTCGGCCAGCATGCTACTGCATTATTTGATACTGGGGCAACGCATTCGTTCATTTCTGGGCCATGTACCAAGAAGATAAGTAGGAGTCCGCAAGTGTTAGACTGCAGGTTTTTGACGACCCTACCTTCGGGGGAAATAATGACGTCCACACATGTGCTGCGTGCGGTGCCGGTCGGAATTGCAGGAAGGGAACTTTACTGCGATCTGATAGTGCTCGACATGCAAGATTATGATGTTATAATGGGAATGGACTTCTTGGGTCAATATGGTGCTTCTATAGAGTGCCGTAAGCGAAAGGTAGTCTTTCGACCTGAGGCAGGCTCTATGTTCGAATTCATCGGAGAACCAAGGAAAAGAACTGGGAAATATTTATCAACTCTCCAAGCTCAGAGGATGTTAGACAAAGGATGTACTGGATTTCTAGCATATGTGGTGGATGTCGGTCAAGTAAAGAGCCAGAAGCTGGAAGATGTCCGGGTGGTATGCGATTACCCCGAGGTTTTTCCAGATGAATTACCAGGATTAGCTCCCGATAGGGAGGTGGAATTCGAGATCGAATTGGTGAAGTAACAAGTTACTCTAGTGTGCAGTAGAAGCCCTAGCGAAGGACTACTAGGCACTGGCGAAGGAATGCCAGGGTAAAAAGACCTAGCGAAGGACTGCTAGGCACTGGCGAAGGAATGCCAGGGTCAAAAGCCCTAGCGAAGGACTGCTAGGCACCAGGCGAAGGACAGTCTGAGACTGAAGCCCTAGCGAAGGAATGCTAGGCACCGAGCGAAGGGCAGCTCGGCATCCAAGACCTGACAAAGGACCGTCAGGCAAAAGTCCAACCAGAGGAATGGTTGGCATCAGGTAAATTCTCCCGAGAGGAGTAGGTAAGGACGCGTTCCCCGTCGAGGGAACAGTAGGCGTCGGTTCGACCTAGGGCTCCATTTTGGAGACCAAAGTCAGAACCAAGACAGCTAAGGCTGTATAATCTAATAATTTATTATGTTATTGTGTTTTGGACTAACCCTGGATGCAGGACCGAAGGAACGTGTGTCTGCAGCTCAGAAAGCCTCAAAGGAGAGAGGCAATGGCTGAGTAGGGCGCCCGGAGTGTCCCGGGCGCCCCCAAGGTGCATACAAAACAAGTAAAGAGAAAAAGGGTTCGAATAGATGCTGGGCCAGGCGCCCCCGTGCTCCCGGGCGCCCCCGCTGCTCCCGGGCGCCCCCAGCATCCCGGGCGCCCCCATGCGCATGCCTCGAACCAAAAGCCCTCGAAGCCAAGCGGATAATGTTTGACCCGGTCAATCCGGGTGCCTCGAGCGCTCCGGGCGCCCCGGTCAAAGCGGATCCAGAGGATCAGACGCGACCGAGACTTTGGCGGATCAAAGGCCACGTGGGGGGCGCCCCCGACGTCCCGGGCGCCCCCAGGCCCTATATAAAGGACCCTCGACCAAGGCTTCAAGGAATCAATTCATTTCAACGTCTAAAAGCTCTTCTGCTCTCGCGCCTTGCTCCAGAAACTCTCCAAATCGAGCCGACGACGTCCTGCTGCCCCGAAATAATCGATCTACTCCGGACGTCGGTAAAAGAGTTATTTTAAAGTTTACAGTACGTAATTCTAATTCTGTAATCTTTTGTAAACGACTTTGCGCCTGATATAGAATTGCCCAAAGTAAACGGTCAACGACCGTGGGCCTTGGAGTAGGAGTCGACTCAGGCTCCGAACCAAGTAAAAACGACTGCGTCTCTGTGTTGTTTTTTATTTTCCGCTGTGCACGTGCTCTTAATTTTCCGAAAGAAAAAATACCGATATTCACCCCCCCCCCCCTCTATCGGTTCTATCGATCCAACAGCCCTGACCGCCTCAGAAAAAGTCGAGACTGAGTCAGAATCAGAACAGGACGACGACAAGCTGACCTTTTCAGAAGACGGCGAAATCAAGGTAAGTGGTTTCAATAGATGTCAATTAAGTGAATTAATTTCATATCTTTCTCGAGATTTGGCAAAAGCCAAACTCCGAGTCGAATCCCTCTGACAAGAAGTAAAACTCCTGAAAGAGGGAGCTAACTCTAAACCCTTAACCGAGAAGGTTCAGGAAGGAACTCCTACTCAAGTTGAAAAACTTGAAAAGGAGAACTCCTCCCTGAAAACTCAGGATAAGGATCTTAGATCAGCTTTAGAATGATTTACATCTGATTCCAAGGGTCTTGACATAATCCTTGGAAAACAGAAATCAGTTCTAAATCGATCCGGACTGGGCTATAGAACCAAATCCCGGCAAAGATCTTACTTTGCTGTACTGAATCAGTCCAGAGGTAAAATTCAGGCATGGGTACCTAAACTATACCTGAACAAACCAACTGGATCAAATCAGTATTGGATCCCCAAGGACAAGATTCACATCTTGCCTAACCATCACCGTGGCTTTAGTCCAGGGGGAGCCAAACTGAAAACAATATTCATTGTTAGATAAGAATTTAATTCCTGATTACAATTGTTTGATTGATTGTTTATTTAAAATTCCTGCAATTTACCATGCTTAGATTTAGGAATGGTTAGTATAAGGACTGAACAAACTTAACTGAAACTTGACAATATAGTATTGGGTGGAGGTGAGATGATAGTACGTTAGGGAAGCCAATTTGGCGGAACTAGCCGAAGCTACCGATCCAAGACCCAAACTAGTTAGACAAGAATTTTTTCAAAGAATTTTGAAAATGAAATTTCATTAAAAGGCTTTGTCAAGGAAAGGGTGGATGATCCCATAAGGCTACGGCCAAAGAAGGCCTAGTGCCTCGCCAAGACCTGGAAGCCAATTTTTGAAATTCAAATTCAAATTTTTTTGTCAAATTCGAATCTAACACAAAATTTCAGTTATTTGTAGATTTAAACATCTCTTCAAAAATTTCAAAATTAATTAAGTTTTCAAAATTTAATTATTTTCAAAATTAATTAAGCTATCAAAATTTAATTATTTTCAAAATTAATCAAAAATTTTCAAAATAGTCTTAACTATCAAAACCTGTCTCACGAAACATATAAGGCTAACGTGATTGAACACCCTAGACTGGGTGAGACAGTAGGATTAAGACTCAATTGAAAATTATTTTGATGCCTATGAGATAATCCTGTATTTAAGATCACTGTCAAACCATGGTCAACATAGTCAAACCATGGTCAATATAGTCAAACCATGGTCAAAGCAGTCAAATCAATTCCAACCATGGTCAGATCAATTAAACCATGGTTAAATGATGACAAGACAAAATTTTTGTCTTTACATACACTATCTCGGGCGCCCGGAACCACACGGGCGCCCCCCCCCCTATCACCTTTTCCTTCCCTCGAGACATAGAGTTGACTCAGCCTTTGACCAGGGCGCCCAGAACCACGCTGGCGCCCCCATCACTCTCAATGCAGCAAAAGCTGCAAAGTACCCTGTATGAGGGCGCCCGGATCGTCCCGGGCGCCCCTAACCAGCCAAAAGTAACTGCCTTTGGCAGCAGCCGCTGACCGAGGCGCCCGGAAGCTCCCGGGCGCCCCCATTGGTTTGCCTATATAAGGCACCCGAATTCCTCTTTTCTTTCCACACCAAAATCAACCTCCTTCTTCACTTCTTCCTCTTCAAGAAGATCTTGCAAGTCCTCATCCTCAACTATGCCTCCCCGAGCTGCCCGGTACAATTTTAGTTAATTTTTTATTGCATTTAAATTTATTTTTATGCAATACCCTCATGATTCTTTTAAATTTCCTTAACTTAGAAGACGCCGACCAAACCCGGCCAACCCCGGTGCCGAACCAAGTCCTGACCCTAGGTTCCCTACCCTAGAGTTATGTAATAAGTTTGCTCAAACTATTTACAAGCTCATTAAAACAAGCTATCTCAATAGGCACTTCTTTACCCAATCATGCCCCGTAGCCATGAATATTATCAACTTCTATCAATTAGATAATCTTGTCTTCTGCACCCATACCATTAATGAATATTTATGTGCAGAGTTTTACAACAACATAATTCGACAAGATAATCTTATGTTTTACACTACTGTCCAAGGGATACCTTTGTCTATCACCCCTACTTTGTTGAACAGATTCCTTGGACTACGACCCTCTCAGTCCATATTTTGCTGCTATCCACCTAGGACCCCTCCATTTGATCCTCCCTACTCAGACATTACCCTAGATACCATCCACTCCTATTTCTATAGGGTATACCTCCCCGCAAATAGACGTTTCCAAGCCATTGAACTTCAGGCACAGGATTATGCCTTGTATAGAGTCCTAGTCCGCTGTATCCTACCACTCTCCACCAGAGATCTCGGGACTATGCGACCCTTTCATGCTTTCCTTCTATATGCCCTAGTCCATCACCTTGATATAGACATCAGACTCCATATATTTCATACCATTCTGCATGCGTCCAGTGTCACGACCCAGGGACGAGTGCGCACACCATTTTGCCACATCATCACATCCCTCCTTCATCACCACGGTCGTGACATTACCGTTGGTGAAATAACCGCTATGACTGACTTTGACGAAATAGGATTTAGGAACTTCTCGTTAGCGGGTCTAGAGGTGTCGGCCACCGGGGTTCTTAGTTGGAGACGACAGCAGGCCGGAGCTCCGATCGACTCAGACGAGGAGGTCGACGTCGACGTTGGAGACATAGATGCAGCAGCCCGAGCACACATCGACGAGCCCGCTCCACCGACACTCTACCAAAGAGTAACCCATTTAGAGACACAGGTTCAGAGTCTCCGAGAGGAGGTCGAAGCCTACCACATAGAGCAGATGGACGCTCGTCGAGCCGATCGAGAAGTGGCTGACGCACGATTCATTGAAATGATGGAACGATTCGATTCATGGCAGCCTGACCCTTCTGATCATCCCGGTCCCTCGTCCTAGATTTGATTAGTATTGTACCAGTACCTATTTGACTACCCCTACTCAGTAGGGTTGACTAATGTTTGATTGTATGACTATGTTGACTATTCTCTGTTGACCAGTTTATGAGTATTTTTAATTCAGCAGTTAGGATTGTGTTCTGTAGAATAGATTAACTTTATTTTTTTCCTCTACTTGATTTAAAAATTTGTTTCTAAAAATAGAATTTGAAAAACTGTTTTACTTAAATTCAAAATCAGTTTTTATCTTCGACATAGTTTTATTTTTATTTCAAAACTACCCCCTTTCAAAACTAGGGCTTTTTCAAAAATGGACTTAGCCTAGGCCCTAACCCTAGAACTGCATGGACCTATAGACTTAGAAGCTAGCATCTCACAAGCACCTTAGGGTACTTTTGGTTGATAACCTAGAAAGGGTTGAGATGCTTAGGTCTTTGCCTTAATTCAAGATGCTTTAAGTCAGTGCATCTGCAGTAATTGGGGCACTAAATACAACTTACATAGCAATCAAGTTAAGTGTCAAGCTTAGAAAATCTAACTTGAACAGAAACACTTAACTTGACTAACCCTAGCAAAAACTACTATTTATAACAGTTAGTAAGTAGCTAATTGGGTTAGACAGGTCCATACAGAGAAAATTGACTGATTCAGTTTAAGTCTAATTATGAATTGGTTCAGTACAGCAAAATCTTACTTACTTCCTTTATGCAAGCTTATTTCTGCTATATTTATCTGTTTTGATATATGGCAAAGGGGGAGAGATAGGAAAGGAGAGAGTAAAATTAAATTTTAACTCTATCCTTTATTCAAAAAGTTTTCAAAAATTTTCTTATCCTTTATTCAAAAATTTTCAAAAATACTTAAGCTCTTCAAAATTAACTAAAGTACTTAAGTTCTTAAAGCATTGAAAATTTTTACTTAAGCTTTCAAAATTTTGCTAAGTACTCAAGCCTTTCAAAATTTTCTAACTTAAGCTTGTCAAAATTTTTTTAAACTTCTATAAGTACTTTAAGCTTAAGCTTCTCAAAACTGTATAAGTACAATGTTATTAAGTACTTAAATTTTTTTAAATTTATTAAGTATTTAAGTTTTCCAAATGTACTTTATTTATTAAGTACTTAAATTTTTAAATTTATTAAGTACTTAAGTTTTCCAAATGTACTTTATTTATTAAGTACTTAAATTTTCAAAATTATTAAGTACTTAAGTTTTCCAGATGTACTAAAGTGTTTCAAAGTTTACTAAGTACTTAAGCTTTTTAAATCCTACTAAGTACTTAAGCTAACAGTTTCAAAACTTGTGAGTACCTTAAAACTTAAAGCTTCAAAAAACTTTTAAGTACTCTAAAATCATGCTTCAAAAACTCTCCTATGTACTTTTAACTTAAGTTATTAAAAGATTTCTAAGTACCTAAAACTTAAGTTTTCATAGTACAAGTAAAGTTGTTTAACCCCACGAATTTTTGAAAAATCTAGGGGGAGATTCCTTCTAGGGGGAGGGAACAAAATTTAACCTTTTCATGCTTGCTTAAACTTAACTTTTTGAACTAGGGTTGCCATAAATCAAAAAGGGGGAGATTGTTGGTGCAGAATGCACCCAAGTCAAACCTGTGTTTTGATAATGGCAACAGAGGTCAAAAGTTAAGTCTTACTTGTTTTCTAACAAGTTACTCTAGTGTGCAAAGACAAAGTCCTAGCAAAGGAATGCTAGGCACCTGGCGAAGGACTGCCAGGATACAAAGCCCTAGCGAAGGACTGCTAGGCAACTGGCGAAGGACTGCCAGTATCAAAGCCCTAGCAAAGGACTGCTAGGCAACTGGCGAAGGATTGCCAGTATCAAAGCCCTAGCAAAGGACTGCTAGGCAATTGGCGAAGGACTGCCAGTATCCAAGACCTGGCAAAGGACCGTCAGGCAAAAGTGCAACCAAAGGAGCGGTTGGCATTAGGTACATTCTCCCGAGAGGAGTAGGTGAGGACGCGTTCCCCGTCGAGGGAACAGTAGGCGTCGGTTCAACCTAGGGTTCCATTTTGGAGACCCAAAGTCAGAACCAAGACAGCTAAGGCTGTATAAACTAACCACTTAATGTTTTGTTGTGTTTTGGACTAACCCTGGATGCAGGACCGAAGGAATGAGTGTCTGCAGCTCAGATTGCCTCAAAGGTGTGAGGCAACAGCTGACCAGGGCGCCCGGAGTGTCCTGGGCGCCCCCAAGGTGAACACAAAACACACAAATCAGAAGCAAGCTTCGACAGTGCATCCTGCGGGCGCCCTCGTGCTCCCGGGCCCCCCAGCATCCCGGACGCCCCCAATAACAAAGCATCGAAGCAGCCCCAGCGAAGCCTAAAGGATAAGTGTTTGACCCGGTCAACCCGGGCGCCCCGAGCGCTCCGGGCGCCCCAGTCAACATCTATCCCGAGAAGGAAGGAATCAGACGGTGACCGAGATCCAACCGGATCAAACGCCACGTGGGGGGCGCCCCCGACGTCCCGGGCACCCCCAGGCCCTATATAAAGGACCCTCGACCAAGGCTTCAAGATACAACTCCCGATCAACTCTTCTACGCTCTTCTGCACTCGTGCTTCACCTCGAAATCCTTCCAACTCGAGCCGACGATGTCCCGCTGCTCCGAAAAAGTCGATCTACCCCAGACGTCGATAAAAGAGCTATTTAAAGTTTACTGTACTTAATTCTGTAATAATTATTTGTAAACTATTTTGCGCACTATATAGAATTGCCCAAAGTAAACGGTCAACGACCGTGGGCCTTGGAGTAGGAGTCGACACTGGCTCCGAACCAAGTAAAATCGACTGTGTCTGTGTGTTGTGATTTTTAATTTCCGCTGCGTACTTGCTCTAAGTTTTCCGAAAAACGATTTCCGATATTCACCCCCCCCCCCTCTATCGGTTTTCTCGATCCAACATAATCAACCTTCACAACCCTAATGTTTCATGCATAGCCGAAAGTTACATGCTAGGGAAAGTTAAGTTTTCCAATCAAGCATTCCATTTAAACATCACATGCATATACATATTATCTTACTAACATAAGCATATCTCATAGGGTAGTTTAACCTTCACGAACCCTAACATTTTCATGTTGGCCGAATGGTGTAGGGTAGGGGGAATTAGGGTTTTTGAAATCAAACATTCACACAAACATTTACACAAACGCCTCACATACATATCATGCAACATATTAAGCATAGAATACATCATAGGATAATCATGCAACCCTAAACCCTAATTCTTCATGCCTTGGCCGAAAGTGTAGGGTAGGGAAAAGTTGGGTTTTTGAAACCAAACATTTATACAAACACCATGTATGCAACGCCCGCCCTTCTCACACTAGGGCGGGGTTACGCGAACATAATTTTCGTTTTAGCGGAAGCGTTTGAAACTTGAAACTTGAACATGATACATGTATAATCTTGTACTTGAACATGTAAGGCATGAAACCATTTAAACATCTTAGACATTGAGGAGAGCATGCTAGGTACCTTCACATTCTTATTTGCATAATAGAAGCATGCCACATAGTCATTTCTTAAGACAGAGGAGTAAGTATGAAGAAGGATAACATAATACTAAAGTTCTTTAGCAAGTATAAGCTAAGTACTTAGCATATGAGCAAGAGTGAGCATGAAATATCCATATGAGTCTAATTATCTACAAGTAGCAACTTAGTAAGTATGATTCAACATTTAACATGCAATACTATGCATAACTAAATAAAACATGAGTAGATCTTCTTCCACCATGCCACCACCACACACATCTTTGCCCCTCCTGCTGCTCCCTTTAGTTTATCCATTCCTTACCCTTTTCTGCAGTACAAGGGAAACATGGAAACTATAAGCATATAGCTTAGTAAGATCCTTTCCTACTCACAAAATCATACGTTCCATCAAGTAGAGAAAACATCATGTCATAACAGTGCATAGCATTAAAAACACTTAACTTAACATAGCATAAGGGAGCATATGTACTTATCATAAGAAGCATACTTGAACTTAACATAATTCACCTTTATAGCATAATAGTCATATAGTCATGACAAGAAATGCGAATGCAAGATGCTCTTTTGAAAACATGCATAGGATGAGTTCATGCATATGCTTTTCTTAAAATCATACATATAGGTACTTAAACATACATCCATCATCATTGGGGGATCCCGGCTTGTACCTCTTACATACATACATAATGCGCGCATCCCTAATAGGCCGAGGTAGCCAGTCTCTAACCTACTAGGGAAACTAGGTCCGTTCATAGTCCGTCGACCTAGGGGCATCCCCTTACTAGGTCCGTTCATAGTCCGTCGACCTAGGGGCTTCCCTTACTAGGTCCGTTCATAGTCCGTCGACCTAGGGGCTTCTCGGGAGCCCATCCCCTTACTAGGTCCGTTCATAGTCCGTCGACCTAGGGGCTGCATCCGGAGCCCACCCGTGGACCTTGCTAGGATCCGGTACAAGCCATACAAAGTAAAATAGCATACATGGATTTTATCATATCGTAAGCATAGCATATTCTTGTTTCTTACTAGGTCCGTTCATAGTCCGTCGACCTAGGGGTTGCATAGCACATTCTTATCATATCATAAGCATATCATCATAACCTATCACATCATTGTCATATCATGAGCATGGCATGCCTCTTATCTTATCATGAAGAGTGCTCTTAGTCCCGACTTACAGGGAAGCATCTCTTAGGCATTTCATCATACATAAGCCATGCTTAACATAAGGGTACTTAAAGAGCTTAAACATAGACATGTACATCATGATTCTTAGAGCATGAAAAAGCATGGGAAAAGACATGTTATCACCTATACTACTCATAGCATATCATGAGTATCCTTGGCGTGCCTAATTGGGGTTCTAGCTTCCCCCTTAGCCCACATTCTTATTTAATCAGAAAATTCCAGCATATAAACTCTATGTTTAGAGCATGATAAACCATGAAAAACATTACCCTAACATCATACATTAAGGTAGGCATCATAGGGGAGACATTAGAAGGCATGTTGGGGTTGTTACCCCTTTTTAAGTCCTACTTATCATTCTTTACAGAAAATTTCAGCATACATACCTTAGTTTCCAAGCATGTTAAAACCATGAATAAACCATATTTACATCATATATCATCTTACATATCATAGGAAGGGTCATTATCCAGCATACTAGGAGTTTAAACCTCTCTAAGCCCTAAAAGAGGTCCTTGGCCGAAAATTCCAGCAAGCCTACTCCGGGTTTTTGGGGGCTTAAGGACAAGGAAAACATCATATTATCATCATCTATTTAGTCACACATCATGAGGAAAAACATATGCAAGTATAGGAGTAGTTTAAACCCTCGCAAGCCCTAAAATCCTTCTTGGCCGAAAATATCAAGAGCTTCATCCTATGTTTAAACCCTTTTAAACACTCAAAACTATTGTACTGCAGGTGAGGGGATTACTTACCTCCTTTCGCTTGAGATTCTACTTCTTTAAGTCCCTTAGGGTACCCTTGGTTGAAGGAGAATGAGAGTTTCTTTGTTAAGACTTACTCTAGAACCTTTGGCCCTAGTAGAGAGCAAGGTCCTTGGGTGAGATCTCCTTCCTTCCAAACCCCTAGGGTTGGAGCCCTAGGTTTACTTTTCGAAAATTGATAAGGGGAGGGGCTTGGGTTTCGGTGGAGAAGGGTGAGGAAGAAGAAGAAGAAGAGGAAGTTATTCCAACTTCCCTTATTTATACTTCTCTCATGAAAAGACATGTCTCTTCACTTCCCTAGCTTTTAACAAGCATGTTTCTTATTCCCTCTACAAGAAACAATGCTTGGTGTAGTGGTTAAGACATAGTGCAACTAGGTGGTTCAAGGTTCAATCCTTGCTCCCTCCCTTTTTATCACATTTTGCACTAATCCATATCAAAGCCCATTAAGCCAAGCCCATCATGAAATTTCATAATATTAATAATATTTCATGAATTCATATTATTTCATAATACTAATAATATTTCATGAATTCATAATATTTCATAATATTAATAATATTTCATGAATTCATATCATTTCATAATATGAATTCATATTATTTCATAATACTAATAATATTTCATGAATTCATAATATTTCATAATATTAATAATATTTCATGAATTCATATCATTTCATAATATTAATAATATTTCATGAATCCATATTATTTCATAATACTAATAATATTTCATGAATTCATAATATTTCATAATATTAATAATATTTCATGAATTCATATCATTTCATAATATTAATAATATTTCATGAATTCATAATATTTCATATTCATGAATTCATTATATTTCCTAATATCCATAATACTATTTCATGAATTTCATGATATTTTGTAACATTCTATATGGGAAAATTTTGGGGCGTTACAATGTATACACTATCATGCAATACACTAAGTATAGGATACATCATAGAGTAATTCAACCCTCACTAACCCTAGGGTTTTGTCATCACAACATGAAGGGAAAACAACATATATATATACCCTAAGTCCCAAGGGGTCTCCTCATGCATCAAGGAGTAGCCAAGGCCTCCCCCTTGGGGGTGGCCGAAACATGCACAAGGATAACTCCCATTTTCGAAAAAAAGAAGAAGAAGGAATCATGCAACAACAATTACACTGCAGGCGAGGGGATACTTACATCCTTTCGCTTGAAATTCACCTTCTCTAAATCCTTAGGGTACCCTTGGTTGAAGGAGGGGTGAGAGTTCCCCTTGCTAGAACTTCTCTAGGACCCTTGGCCCTAGTAGAGGGCAAGATCCTTGGATGGGGTCTTCTTCCTTCCAATTCCCTAGGGTTAGAACCCTAGGGTGTATTTTCGAAAAAATGAAAAGGAGAAGAGGCTTCTAGGTTTCGGTGGGGAGAGTGGGGAAGAAGAAGAATGAAAGTTCTTTCTCCCGCTCCCTCCCTCCTCTCTTATTTATACTATTCTCATGAAGGGACATGTCTCTTCACTCCCCTAGCTTTAACTAGCACGTTTCTTATTCTCTCAACACGAAACACTCTTGGTGCATTGGTTAAGACATGGTTAGTGTAACTAGGAGGTTCAAGGTTCGATCCTTGCTTCCTCCTTTCTACACTTTCTTTTTATCACATTTTGCACTAATCCACATCAAAGCCCATTAAGCCAAGCCCCTCATGACATTTCATAATAATGTTTCATGAATTCATAACATTACATATGGGAAAAATTGGGGTGTTACATTACCGATGAATTTATTTTTCCGTCAATGATTGCCAACGCAATTAGTATTCAGTCAATGTATTCTGATGGAATGTCTAATTTTGACAAAAATTAGTGGTTTGCCCATGTAGAAGTGTTATTTAGCGATGGAATTGTAAATCAGTCGGGAAAAATTCCCGACGGAAATCATTTCTGTCAGAAATTATTCCCTATGGTTAATAGTTTGACTACAATTTCCGATGGAAATCGATTTTTGTCAAAAATTACAGAGATGGGCAAAGGGTTAGGGTGCATAATTTGCCGATGGAATTGTAATTCTATGGGAATTCCCGACGGAATTACAATTCTGTCGAGAAATCAGGAACAAAAATTAGGGTTAAGCCCTAATTTTCATTCAACCTCGCGATCTCCTCCTCTACAATGACGACGACGTGCCCCAACCCTGTAGCGACCCGCCTTCTCTACCTTCAGACGGATCGATACTTCTCTCTACTTCTCTACTTTTGATACATGACTAAAATGCGGAAATCTTTTTTTTTAAACTTTTAAATTCATCTAACAATCATATTCTAACTTAAGCAATCATGCATATTAACATATCACACTTACTATCTCGAAAGCTCGCAATTGGTACACTTGAAGCTTGCCTCGCCCAACTCAAACTGCAGGTATCAGTCGACTGATACTGTATCAGTCGACTGATAGGCCTGTAATTCGAAACTCAGGTTTCGGCCAGTTACTTCACAGCTCCTCCAAACCTATAATTTCGAGCCATATGGAATCATGACACCATTTCTACACTCCATGACAGTTTTCTAATGAGTTTAGCCAATCAAAACGAATCCATAAACTTGAAATTTGGACTTTTGCGGAAGAAAATAAACTATTCAAGATATATGAACTTTAACACTAAAGTTTGTACCAATCTTGACTTCTATACATTCATAACACCAAATACATGTTCTATAACTTTGCTAAAGCATTATGAAATGTGAATGCAACTTTTCTAAACATTTATAAGCAATAAAACTTAATTCAAAGAGAATTTGATACTATCTTGGCACATGTGTCTATTTTCTAACAAAGTATCAATATCTCCATCTACTCACATTTCTACTCATCCAATGCAAACATAAGAATATATAAGCTAAATGAAATGACATGGAATCTTTACTCTAAGCAATTGAGCATGTAAAACTATCCGAAACTTAAATGTTCGCTAAACTCCATAAAGCAAGAACTTGAAATTCAAATGAACTATAACATTGTGAATTAAATAACTAAATTTTCTTGTGCCAAAGATCTCTCCATAATCAGCCACCACACACACTTTACTCAGCACCGCCTCGTCGTCTTCCTTCATAATTTCTTGCCTTTACCTTTATCTGCAATAAGAGAAATGCAACTAGTAAGCAAAAAGCTTAGTAAGTACTATCTAGCTCACAAAATCTCGAAATGTGCAAACATACTTCTAGAACAATATGAAAATCATATGAGATACTAATATGCTTGAATGAAAACTAAGAACATGTATAACTCAAAACATGCATACTCAAGCAATAATAAATCTCAATTTACTTTTCTTGGCTCAACTTGAAACTTTAGCTATTCTTTAACTTTTGAAAACTTTCTTAAACTTTAGAAACTTTGCTAAAGCATATACTTGAAAATAATAATCACTTGGATCCACTGAAGACGTAAGTACCATCTCATATGCGCGTTCCCTAAAAGGTTGGGGTAGCGAGCCACCAATCCTAATAGAGCAGACCTTGGTCTACCAAGGCCAAGACCTTGGAATTGGACACCTAGATTTCTTTAACGACGCCCTTGGACGCCGGGTACTGGCCTTAGAAAATAAAATAGCTTTTCTTTCTTTTCTTTCTTATCTGTAAATGCCTTGGCATTTTCTCGAGCACCTTGCGTGCTAAAATCCCTAAGTCTTGACTTTTGGGGATTTCTTAAGGCCTTGGCCTTTTCTTTTCTTATCTTTATCTTCTCTTTTCTTTTCTCATAACTTTTCTTAGCCCTAATCTCATATAGGGTGCTTAATCAACTTATACAAACATATAATGAACTAATATCACATGCCAAAAAATCATAAACTAAAGAAACTATCTCTTTTAAAACTTTTAAAGGAAATTCTCGCGGAAAAACCGCCTCTTACTGCAGGTGAGCAGTACTTACATTGATATCTTGGACTTACAATCAAGATTGACGTCTAGAGCTCGGGAGAAACTTGAGATCTCGGAGAATTCTTCACGCCTACGTGTTCCTCTCGTCGCGGGGATCCCGAATATAGGAATATCTCTCGGAGCAGAGCTTTGGCCGGCCCTCTATGGTTTGGTGTTGGTCGGCGTCGCCCAAGAGAGGAGAGGGAGAGGGTCGGCGCAACCTTGGGAGAGGGAGAGGGTTTGAGAGAAAATAAAACTTCTCTCTTTAATAACCTATTTATACCTATGGGGCGGATCGACCTAACTGCCCCTTAAATATCCTTTCTCCATCCCTTGTTGTGCTTGATACCCTAGCCCAGCTGGTTTGCGCGCTTGCCTTATCTTGCGCTGGTCGCGGGTTCGAACCACCGGCTGCCCTTAAGTGGTTTTTGGTTTTTCCCCTTTTTTTTTATTTCTTTCTCTTTTTTTTTAAAATACCAAACGGACTCGGAAAATTCCATAAAAATATTCTAAAAATTCCTAAAAATATCTAGAATATTTCTAAACTATTTTTAAATAATTCTAAGGACTTTAAGGACTGAAAATGGAAATTTTGGGGCGTTACAATCCCCCATACCTTATAAAAAGTTCGTCCTCGAACTTAGAATAATTCTGGATATCTCTCTCTCATGCTGTCCTCACGTTCCCAAGTAGCCTCTTCATGCTTTTGATTCTGCCAGATGACCTTCACTAGTGGCACTTCTTTGTTTCTTAATCTTTTAACTGCTTTGTCCACTATTTGTGTCGGTCTGCTCTCATAGCTAAGATCTTCTTGAATCTGTACTGACTGAGGCTGAATCACTTGGCTCGGGTCGTGAACACACTTCTTTAGCATAGAGACATGAAATGTACTGTGGATAGCTGACATATCCTCTGGTAAGTCCAGCTCATAGGCTACCTTCCCAACTCTCTTTATAATCTCATAGGGTCCTATGTAGCGAGGACTTAGCTTGCCCATCTTGCCAAATCTCACCACTCCCTTCATGGGAGCGACCTTGAGAAATACTGAATCTCCAACTTGGAATTCAAGTGGCCTATGGCGTGTGTCAGCATAACTTTTCTGTCTACTCTGAGCAGTCTCAATCCTCTGGCGGATCGTCTGGATAGCCTGAGTGGTCTCATCTATAAGCTCAGTCTGGCTGCCTAGTTCTGACTCCATCTCCTTCCTCTCACCAGCTTCTTGCCAACATATGGGTGATCTACATTTCCTGTCATACAATGCCTCATAAGGTGGCATCCTGATGGTGGCCTGATAGCTATTGTTGTAGGCAAACTCAGCTAAGCACAGAAATTTGCACCAACTACCCTTAAAGTCCAACGCACAAGCCCTGAGCATGTCTTCTAAAATCTGATTTACTCTCTCTGTTTGTCCATCTGTCTGGGGATGGAAGGCTGTGCTGAACTGAAGTTTGGTGCCTAGGGCGTCCTGAACACACCTCCAAAAATGGGAGATGAATCGCCCATCTCTGTCAGAAACGATCGACTTCGGGACTCCGTGAAGCCTGATTACTTCTTTCACGTACAGCTGTGCTAATTGCTCTACCGAATGCGATAACTTGATGGCTAGGAAGTGGGCAGACTTGGTCAATCTGTCCACTATCACCCAAATTGCATCGTGTCCATGGGTGGTTCTTGGAAGACCTGTGATAAAGTCCATGGATATTTCTTCCCACTTCCACTCTGGAATGGGAAGTGGCTGTAGAACTCCTCCTGGTCTCTGGTGCTCTGCCTTGACTCTCTGGCAGGTCAAGCAGGTACTGATATATCTGGCCACATCTCGCTTGAGTCCAGACCACCAGAATCTTTTCTTTAAATCTTGATACATCTTGGTAGAACCAGGATGCATAGAGTATGGGGTACTGTGGGCCTCTTCTAGAATATTCTTTCTTAGTTCCTCATCATTGGGGACGCAAAGGCGGTCTCCAAAATAGAGGATGCCACTGTCTGATACTCGAAACTCTGAATTTTCTGCCTCTTGGATCCCCTGCTTGATCTTCTGGATCTCTGGGTCTTGATCTTGCTTTTCTTGTATATCTTTAAGCAGGGTTGACTCTAGAGTCAATGCAGAAAGTTGCCCAATTATTACCTCGACTCCAAAATCTTTATTTCTTTCTGAAGTGGTAGAGACAGTGATGATAAGGACATCAGTGCCGCACAGGATTTTCTGCTCAGTGCATCTGCCACTTTATTAGCTTTACCTGGGTGGTAGAGGATTTCACAGTCATAATCTTTGACCAACTCTAGCCACCTGCGCTGCCTCATATTCAGATCCTTCTGAGTGAAGAAGTACTTCAAACTCTGATGGTCTGTGAAGATTCTGCACTGCACTCCATACAGGTAGTGTCTCCAGAGCTTCAGTGCAAAAACCACAGCTGCTAGCTCAAGGTCGTGGGTAGGGTAATTCTTCTCATAGTCCTTGAGCTGTCTGGAGGCATATGC
>JAGFNQ010009799.1:0-44622 GCA_024364735.1 Boesenbergia rotunda | reverse complement strand
ATGAGAGAAGTGTCCTAAGGCAATCGCCTTATGATTGTAAACATTTATTTTAATAAATGATAATTCACTATTTGAGTATACATGTTTGTGTATTTGATTGGGATCTTAAACTCATCTACTGAATGTCCGCAATACAACTCACAGCATAAGAGAATTTGTGATGGGATCACAACTAGTGATTATCTCTAATGTGCAAATGTGAAGTATTGAAATATCCCTAGTCGATGAATTGATAAAAACGGACACTATCAATTCTGTTGAGACTAGCATGGGTTATTCTCTAATCAGCTGATTCTCACTGGCTGGTGACATTGGGATGTCCGGAGATAAACATGGATGCTAGTTAAGGGAACTAGTTCATTGGAGTGACTAGCTGTAAGACTTCATATGGAATCTACATAGATATGTCAATGAAGATCTTACTGCGGCTTAAGTGCGATGTTCCTTTGACTTGCGGTGTTCAAGTCATCTTGGTCATGGAGACTTATACTTTGACATCTTAAGCAAGCATCTCCAAGGAGGTGTGGACCCAGGATGATGGGTATAAGCCGAAGTGCCCGAAGATGTTTGAACAGCCTACAAAGGATTCACCACTCCTTGCGAGGAGATGTATACCCAGGCCTATCGTCGGATTGTTACTCAAAGCCTCTGGCCAGAGTATATCATGTTTAGAGTGCAAGTCTCTTAAATACATGAGAGTAATTAGAAATCCAAAGGACGAGAAAGACACTACTTGGGCTAGGTGTGACGTAGTCAGCCTAGTGGGGACTGACACCATAGACCGTGTCCTGAACCAAGTGGGTATAAGGTGGTGAAGGGAATGGGCACGATTCATTAGAGCTGCTGAAGGGTTTCAGAATAATTTCATCTGAGGTCAAACCGTTGATCTTTCGATTAATTGGGGATCATGATGTACTACTAGGTGCCACTCATGATCGTTCTATAATTAGTTCATTATAGACGGCCAACATAAATCGAAAGCCTATTTAGTCACACGCACTACGAGTAATCTGAGGGATTTAAAACGGGTTGAAAATTGGATTTTCCAATCAAGAGAAATAAGTCGAATCTGAGTTAGTCAGAGGCGCAATGGAAGCTAAAAATGGCTAAGTCTTTTGAAGGCTTTTTGGGCGAATTAAATGAGTTTAATTCGCGGCGGTTCGGGTTGGTTTGGCCGGCCAAAGAGGGTGAAACCCTCTTTGGTGGCCGGCCATAAAGAGGAGAAAACCAATTAATTTTGGTTTAATTAATAAAATAAATCTAGTGCGATTTATTTTATAAATTATGGATAAATAAATTTGTATAAAGAAATTTATATAAATAAAATTTATAGAAATTTATTCTTTTATGGAAGATTAAAATAATCCATGAATTGGTTTATTTTAATTTTATAAAATCAATTATGAATTGATTTTTCCATAATAAGAAAGTTTATAAATTTCTTATAAAAATTTATTCCATAATAAAAGGAGAGATTATTAGTTTTATTATAAATTAGTTATAATAAAACTTGGTTTAAACGGAATAATTCATAGAGAATTTATAGGATAAATTTCTTATGATAACTAATTAATTCCGTTAATTGTTAGAGGAGACTTGGCAAGGGAGAACAATATAAAGGAACCATAGGCAAGCCTATTCTAAGATTGATATCGAATAGAGCTCTCCCTCTCTCTCTTCTCTTCTCTCCTCCTTCCCCCTCCTTCCATTAGGGCCGGACGGCCCACCCTAGCTCCATTAGGGCCGGCGCCCAACTACACCAAGCAAGGTGTTGCCGTGAGCTTCAAGGAGAAGGAAGAACCAACCAAGAAGAAGAAGAAGCGGATCACATCTCCTCTCTCTCGGAATTCGATTCCGTTACTTCGGTTGGTTAGTTTCCTTTTCTTCTCTTGATCTTCTTTGTTGTGCCTATAGAGAATCTAGTAGTTCTCGTCGGCACAAAACTCGTGACTTTGCAAAGTCATCCCGAAGAGAACTCGGCGTGGACACGAATAGAGGCGAAGCTTCCAAGGGACGCTACGGTTGGTTCTCGTCCCTTACTTCAAGTTACGCGAGGTACTTGGTAAATTAGTTTACTATTCCGTAAAGTTTTATTTTATGATTATGTCAACACACCATAAGATTGCATGCTAGATACGAAGTTAAAATAATTTAGGAAATTTTTTTATGGAAATTCTTCCACTGCACGTAAAAATTTAAAATTTTACGAACTCATATCCTTGTCGACATGCACCCGGTCCCAACAGTTGTATCAGAGCCGGTTAGTGTTCGACTTAATCATATAATTGTTTTGTGGAAAACTTTGTCATGATCTCAATTTTGGAAAAAATTTTCAATTATGGAAACTTTCAAATTATAATAAATTTTAGAATTAGGAATTTCAAAGTTTGGAAATCCTCATGAAATTTCGCAAACATTTGAAATTTTCTAGTTTCTGAAATTTTATAATAATTGTGAAAACTTCCCATCTTTGGAAACTTTCCAATTTTGGAAAATTTTCTATTTTTGAAATTTTCCAATTTTGGAAATATGTAAGTTTCTTTTATACTAGAAACTTACAATTATTCTGAAAACCTATTTTTGAAATCTCACAATTTTGGGCACTTTCTTTTAAGAAAGTCTAGACAAATTCATGGACAGTTAATTGACAATTAAATTTGAATTGGTTTTTAAATTGACAATAAAATTCTTTATTTTAGATTGAGCCTCGGGGAGCCGTCCAATTTAAAGTTAGTTGTTGTAATTTAATTTCCCAATTTTAATTTAAATTGTCATGTTTGATTTGGATTGAGCCTCTGGGAGCTGTCCAATTGGATTTATGACACATTACTTTTCTTTGGGTATCTGAGCCTCGGGGAGCCACCCTTAGAAAACAATTTGTTGTAATTAATTAAATCCATGAATAAAATATATTTGAAGAGGTGATGCTCTTACATATTGTTGTCTCCAAAATTAATTAGGAAAATGGTTTCCTATAGAGTTTTCTTAAATGAGATTTTCATGAAAATAATATGTAGTTGAATTAAGGGATTTGTCTCTTAATTTAATAAGATTTGATTTAGAGAAATCAAAGTCTTGAACATATTATTTCCGAAATTAATTATGACAATTTAGGAAATTGTTTCCCAAAATAATTCCTTTAATTAAGTATGAAATTGGAATTAGGAAATCCGGTTCCTAATTCAAATAATGAGATTTGATAAATTAAGTCACATACGTACTTTATTAAGGAAATCGTTAGTCATGACATAATTCTATGTCATGAATGTGCTTAGAAAAGAAAGGATGAGACCCAAAACCCCTTACAAAATATTAAGGCCAACACCTTCCATTAATATGGTTAGAATCGGAGTTTTGTTTCTCGTTTGGGTTGATGGACACATCCATGCCCAGCTTGAACCTCAACATGTTCAAACCATGAAATTAGTTTATGGATAATATAGTTGGAGTCAGAGGTCAATCCTTAGTTTTGGTTGTTGGACACATCCAAGCCTGACTAAACGGTTGAATGAGCTCCAACCATATTAAAACTATTTCTTGATTAATGGGTCAGCCTTAAGCTTGGAGCATCGATTTGTTGTGCCACAGCCAAGGTCGATGCAAAGAGAGGTGTAGTTGGGTGCTATGTATAAAGTTGCATACTTGTTAATGAGTTAACAACCCAATGATTTATGCAAAAATTCAATTAGTTGATAGCATGAAGTGATAGTTACATATATGTGATGTGTAATCGGTATAATTACCTACCTTCATAGCTAAGAAAAACTTGATGGCCACAGCCATGGTTGTTCTTATCTATGGTTGGATATCAACCTATTTGGAGATGCTCCTACAATCTCCCGAATTGATAAAAAGGGTTATTCAATTTGATAAATAAATATGATTTTTTTAATTAATGTATATTGATACATTCTTTAATCATTCTTCTCACATAATCTCAATTTGTATTTTTAGGATAATAACTCGATCATGTCTTCCCTAAACTTGCGTTCCATTTTGGACACCAATAAACTGACTGGGCCAAACTTCATGGACTGGCTTCGAAACCTGAGGATAGTCCTCAAGGCAGAGAAGCTTTCTTATGTCCTTGAAGATTAACTTCCCAACCGTCCTCCTGAAAATGCAACTCCAGACCAGTTTCCTAGGTTGCTCAACCTGCTGAAGACTATAGAGCCTTCTGTGAAGCAGGATCAAAAGACGGTACTGTTAGTTGGTTCCTCGAAGAAAGGTTCTAAGAGGAAGGCCAAAGAACAGAATAAGGGAAAGAAGAAAAAGGCCAAAAAGTCTGAAAAGACCCTAAAAGACACTTGCCATCACTATGGCAAGGAGGGTCACTGGCGAAGAAACTGCAAGGTTTATCTTGAGTCCTTGAAAGAGAAGGCATCCGATGCCCTATCCTCTTCAAGTATCTTCGTTATTGAATGTCAGTCTATTTCCTCAAACACATGGGTACTTGATACTGGGTGTAGCTCACATATATGTAATGACATACAAGGGCTAAGGAATAGAAGAAGACTCGTCAAGGGAGAAGCGAATTTGCGAGTTGGAAACGGAGCAAAGATTGCTGGTGTTGCCATCGGAACATATTTGCTAAAGCTCCCTACAGGACGTGTCTTAGAATTGGATAATTGTTATTTTGTTCCTTCGTTAATAAAGAACATTGTATCTATTTCATGTTTGAATGAAAAGGGTTATCATTTAACTTTTAGTAACAATTGTTGTTACATAACTTTAAATGGCGTTCTTTATGGGAATGGAACTTTGTGCAATGGTATCTACACGTTAGATTTATCCAGTGACGTTTTCAATATCGAAGTTAGCAACAAATGTGCTCGAATAGATAATCGAATAGACTCCTACACTTGGCATTGCCGTCTTGGCCATGTAAGTAAGAAACGCATGACCAAATTACACCGATGTGGAATTCTGGAATCATTTGAACCCGGTTCATTTGATACATGCGAATCATGCTTAAAAGGCAAGATGACCAAATTACCCTTTTTCGGAAGAGGTAATCCAGTGGGAGAATTGCTTGGTCTAATACATACTGATGTATGTGGACCAATGTCAACTCTTGCACAAGGAGGCTATAGCTACTTCATCACCTTTATCGATGATCACTCACGATTCGGGTACGTGTTCTTGATGAAACACAAATCTGAAGCCTTTGAGAAATTCAAAGAGTTCAGAAATGAAGTAGAGAAACAGCTTGGCAAAAGTATTAAAATACTTCGATCCGATCGGGGTGGTGAATACTTAAGTCAAGAGTTTCAAGATTATCTTAGGGACAATGGGATATTGTCCCAATGGACTCCGCCGTATACACCACAGCATAATGGTGTATCTGAGAGGCGCAACCGAACCTTGATGAACATGGTTAGGTCAATGATGAATCATGCAACTCTTCCAAAATCCTTTTGGGGCTATGCACTTAAGACAGCTGTTTACTTGCTAAACAGAGTCCCGACCAAGGTAGTCTCTACTACTCCATATGAGACATGGAATAGTAAGAAACCCCACTTAACTCACCTTAAGATATGGGGTTGTCTTGCTTATGTGAAGCGGATTGTATCGGACAAATTGGATGCTAAGTCTGATAAATGTTTATTTATTGGATACCCTAAGGAAACGAAGGGTTACCAATTCTATCATCCCTTGGAACAAAAGGTGTTTGTTTCAAGGCATATTGTATTTCTGGAAAAAGAATTTCTTTTACAAGAAAACAGTGGGAGTGGCATTGAACTTGATGAAGTTCAAGAAACTCCAATAGACATTACAGAGACACCTAGTCTAGACCCACAACCAATACCTCATATTGATGAGCTATCAGTTGAACCTAAAACTACACCACCTCTTCGTAGATCTGATAGGACACGCAATATTCCAGAGAGATACGGATTTCTCGTAAGTGAATCGAACGACGTGTTACTCATAAGCGATGACGAACCTATCAGTTATGAAGATGTTCTGAAAAGTTCAGAAAGGGACAAATGGCTTGAGGCCATGAAGTCGGAAATGGATTCCATGTACGAAAACCAAGTATGGGACTTGGTTAACCCACCTGAAGGGATAAAGCCCATAGGGTGCAAGTGGGTTTTCAAGAAGAAAACCGACATGGAAGGTAATGTTGTTACCTTTAAGGCTAGATTAGTGGCAAAAGGATATCGTCAGAAGCAAGGAATTGATTATGACGAAACCTATTCGCCAGTAGCTATGCTTAAATCCATTCGGATGCTCCTAGCCATAGCAGCTCATTATGATTATGAGATATGGCAAATGGATGTGAAAACAGCTTTCCTTAACGGAAACCTGCTTGAGGATGTATACATGATACAACCTGAAGGTTTCACATCGGTTGATAAAACCAAAGTATGCAAGCTTCGACGATCCATATATGGACTGAAGCAAGAATCTAGGAGCTGGAACATCCGTTTTGATGAGACAATCAAAAAGTTTGATTTCTCACAAAATCCTGACGAACCTTGTGTGTACAAGAAGGTTAGTGGGAGTGCAGTCGTATTCCTAGTATTATATGTCGATGACATATTACTTATAGGAAATGATATATCAGTCTTACAGACAGTTAAAATTTGGTTGTCCAAAACTTTCTCCATGAAAGACCTGGGAGAAGCAACCTATATCCTTGGGATTAGAATCTATAAAGATAGATCAAAACGGTTGCTTGGTCTTTCGTAGTCTACATATATAGACCGAGTGCTAAAAGGTTTAGCATGTCGGAATCCAAGAAAGGTTACCTTCCCATCAGGCATGGGATCAACCTTTCAAAGTCTATGTGTCCGCGCACAGAAGACGAGAGGATTTGCATGAATAAGATTCCTTATGCATTTGCGATAGGATCTATCATGTATGCTATGTTATGTACAAGGCCCGATGTATCGTATGCTTTGAGCATCACAAGCAGATACCAGTCGGATCCAGGAATGGATCATTGGGCGGCTGTTAAGACAATCCTTAAGTACTTAAGAAGAACTAAGGATGTGTTCCTAATATATGGAGAAGGAGATATGGTAATACGTGGGTATACAGATGCCAGTTTCCAGACAGATAAGGATGACTCCAAATCTCAGTCCGGATACGTATTTATTTTGAATGGAGGCGCAGTAAGTTGGAAAAGTTCCAAACAAGACACCGTAGCGGATTCTACCACGGAAGCGGAATATATCGCAGCTTCGGAAGCAGCAAAGGAAGCAGTCTGGATCAAGAAGTTCGTCTCCGAACTTGGCGTGGTTCCAACCATTGATGAAGCAGTGCTGGTTTACTGCGACAACAATGGAGCTATTGCACAAGCAAAGGAACCAAGGTATCATCAGCGATCCAAACACGTGCTTCGCCGCTATCATCTGATCAGAGAGATTATAAGTAGGAATGACATACAAATTGAGAAAATTCCCACTGAAAGGAATTTAGCGGATCCTTTAACTAAGGCCTTGGCTCAAAACAAGTTTGAGGGTCATGTTAGTGCCTGTGGTATTGGATACCGTAGCGATTGGCATTAGGCCAAGTGGGAGTTTGTTAGTGATATGAGAGAAGTGTCCTAAGGCAATCGCCTTATGATTGTATAACATTTATTTTAATAAATGATAATTCACTATTTGAGTATACATGCTTGTGTATTTGATTGGGATCTTAAACTCATCTACTGAATGTCCGCAATACAACTCACAGCATAAGAGAATTTGTGATGGGATCACAACTAGTGATTATCTCTAAATGTGCAAATGTGAAGTATTGAAAATATCCCTAGTCGATGATTTGATAAATACGAACACTATCAATTCTGTTGAGACTAGCATGGGTTATTCTCTAATCAGCTGATTCTCACTGGCTGGTGACATTGGGATGTCCGGAGATAAACATGGGTGCTAGTTAAGGGAACTAGTTCATTGCAGTGACTAGCTGTAAGACTTCATATGGAATCTATCTATAGATATGTCAATGAAGATCTTACTGCGGCTTAAGTGCGATGTTCCTTTGACTTGCGATGTTCAAGTCATCTTGGTCATGGTGACTTATACTTTAACATCTTAAGCAAGCATCTCCAAGGAGGTGTGGACCCAGGATGATTGGGTATAAGCCGAAGTGCCCGAAGATGTTTGAACAATCTACAAAGGATTCACCACTCCTTGCGAGGAGATGTATACCCAGGCCTATCGTCGGATTGTTACTCAAAACCTCTGGACAGAGTATATCATGTTTGGAGTACGAGTCTCTAAAATACATGAGAGTAACTAGAAATCCAAAGGACGAGAAAGACACTACTTGGGCTAGGTGTGACGTAGTAAGTCTAGTGGGGACTGACACAAATAGACCGTGTCCTGAACCAAGTGGGTATAAGATGGTGAAGGGAATGAGGCACGATTCATTAGAGCTGCTGAAGGGTTTCAGAATAATTTCTTCTGAGGTCAAACCGTTGATCTTTCGATTAATTGGGGATCATGATGTACTACTAGGTGCCACTCATGATCGCTCTATAATTGGTTAATTATAGACGGCCAACATAAATCGAAAGCCTATTTAGTCACACGCACTACGAGTAATCCGAGGGATTTAAAACGAGTTGAAAATTGGATTTTTCAATCAAGAGAAATAAGTCGAATCTGAGTTAATCAGAGGCGCAATGGAAGCTAAAATTGGCTAAGTCTTTTGAAGGCTTATTGGGCGAATTAAATGAGTTTAATTCGCGTTGGTTCGGCTCGGTTTGGGCCGGCCAAAGAGGGTGCCAACCCTCCTTGGTTGGCTGGCCACCTAATGGGAGAAAAACCAATTAATTTTGGTTTAATTAATAAAACAAATCTAGCACGATTTGTTTTATAAATTATGGATAAATAAATTTGTATAAAGAAATTTATATAAATAAATTTATAGAAATTTATTCTTTTTATAGAAGTTAAAATAATCCATGAATTGGTTTATTTTAATTTTATAAAATCAATTATGAATTGATTTTTCCATAATAAGAAAATTTATAAATTTTTTATAAAATTTATTCCATAATAAAAGGAGAGATTAATTAGTTTTATTATAAAGTTAGTTATAATAAAACTTGGTTTAAACGGAATAATTCATAAGAGAATTTATAGGATAAATTTCTTATGATAACTAATTCCGTTAATTCCGTTAATTCGGTTAAGAGGATACTTGGCAAGGGAGAAGCAACTATATAAGGAACCATAGGCAAGCCTTGGATTCCTATGATTTTGATAATCGAAATAGAGCTCTCCCTCTCTCTCTTCTCTTCTCTCCTCCTTCCCCCTCCCTTCCATTAGGGCCGGCTGCCACCCTAGCTCCATTAGGGCCGGCGCCCAACCTACACCAAGGCAAGGTGTTGCCGTGAGCTTCAATGAGAAGAAGAAACCAACCAAGAAGAAGAAGAAGCGGATCACATCTCCCTCTCTCTCGGAATTCGATTCCGTTACTTCGTTGGATAGTTTTCTTTTTTTCTCTTGATCTTCTTTGTTGTGCCTATAGAGAATCTAGTAGTTCTCGTCGGCACAAAACTCATGACTTTGCGAAGTCATCCCGAAGAGAACTCGGCGTGGACGCGAATTGAGGCGAAGTTTCCAAGGGACGCTATGGTTGGATCTCGTCCCTTACTTCAAGTTACGCGAGGTACTTGGTAAATTAGTTTACTATTCCGCAAAATTTTATTTTATGATTATGTCAACACACCATAAGATTGCATGCTAGATACGAAGTTAAAATAATTTAGGAAATTATTTTATGCAAATTCTTCCGCTGCACGTAAAAATTTAAAATTTTACGAACTCGTATCCTTGTCGACATGCACCCGGTCCCAACATGTTTATGAATGATGAATGCCTATAGTACATGCAATATGAAAGAAAGAAAGAATGCATGTTCTATATATAAAAGTATGCTTATGATTATGAATGATTGAATGTCTATAGTACATGCAATATGAAAGAAAGAAAGAAAGAAAGAAAGGCATGCATGTTCTATATGAAAGAAAGAAAGAAAAGAAAAGAATGCATGTATGTATTTTACTTTAAAGATTGGCTTGTACCGGATCTTGAAAAGATCCACGGTTCTGGACTACCGAAGCTGTCCCTAGGTTGATAGATAGTAAGCCTAGAATGTAGACCCCTGTAGGTCGGGATTAGCTACCTCGCATCCTACATAGGGGTATGCGCGCAAAAGAAAGAATGGGTACAAAGCCGGGGACCCCAAAGAAAGATGATGTATGTTTATGTTAAAGTATTACTTATTATGTTTTCCAAAGAGCATCCTAAATGTTTTTGCAAAGCATATGTTCATCTGTTTATATGCCTTTATATGTTTATATGCCTTATGTATTTTTTATTCTATGCATAAGATATTATATGTCTCTCAAATGCATGTGGCGTATGGATTTAGTGAGTAGGAAAGAGCTTACTAAGTTTTCATACTTATAGTTTGTTTGCTTATGTTGCAGATCAACATAGAAATTATTAAAGAAAGGGAAGCTGCAGGAAGGGCTAATGTGTGTGGTGGTGACTTGGCTGATCGATCCACTTTAGTGTCATCTATAGACTTAGTTCTTATTTCTAATAAGACATATGTTGCTACTTTATGCATGATACTTGCTAGTTCTTTTGGAGTTTATTTAAGTATGGATGCTATTAGATGTTACATGATTTATATTTACACTCCTTCTACCTTTGCATATGATTATGTTTATGTTTTATTTCCGCTGCAATGTTGTGAATCATATGCAATAATATAAGTTAAGAAGGAAAAAGTTAACGTGCCGCCTTAACGGTAAAGGGGCGGGCGTTACATGTAAGGATACATGCGCCCTAGTGCAAGGCCAAACCAAGACCATCGAAGCAAACTGTCACGAAAGCCTATGGACCAAGTCAAGCTAGGCGCCTGTGTTAACACAGGTGCCCCAAACAACTCAGGCGCCTCAATAAAGGGGATAAGTGTTGACCGAGCCTGCGGATTAGAGTTCGCGCAGGAGAGGCCACGTGTAGGCGCCCCCTTCAACAGAGGCGCCCATGAGACGACTATAAAAGGGGGTTCACCCCCAAGGCTTCAAAACAACTTGCAAACTATGCTTCCAACACTTTCACTCAAGCGCTATGCTCCGGCACGCTTTGCATTCGTGATTCAAGCGCCGACGGTGACCCGCTGCTCAAAAATTTCATCCACTTCGATCATCGGTAAAACCGTTAATTTTCTTATATGTTGTAACTGCTTTTTCGATTCTATATCTGTACTTGAAACTGTAATCATTTTTACGAATATAGAATTGCCCAACATAAACGATCAAGGACCGTGGGCCTTGGAGTAGGAGTCGACCGCGACTCCAAACCAAGTAAAACAAATCGTGTTAGCGACCTTGCTTTACTATTTCCGCTACGTATTTCCCTATTTTATCCAAAATTTTTCGATCGATATTCACCCCCCTCTATCGATTTACTCTGATCAAACAGTATGGATAGTATGAGTTTATAGTCATGCCCTTAGGAGTGACAAACGCCCCTGCAACATTCATGGAGCTAATGAATCGAGTATTCAAGGAGTTTCTTGTTAAGTTCGTCATAGTCTTCATTGATTACATCCTAGTTTATTCAAAGACTCAAGAAGAACATTACAAACATCTGAGGGTAGTATTGAAGACCTTACAGCAGAGGAAATTGTATGCCAAGTTTTCCAAGTGTGAATTCTAACTTGACCAAGTGGCTTTTCTAGGCCAAATCATTTCCAAGGAAGGTATTATGGTAGACCCAGCAAAGATTTAGTGACTGGGGTCGACCAAAGAATGCTAGTGAGATCAGAAGCTTTCTGGGTTTACCAGGGTATTATAGAAGATTCGTGGAGGACTTTTCAAAGATAGCTTCTCCATTAACAACCCTTACCAGAAAGAATAAGAAATATGAGTGGACTGAAGATTGTGAGCAGAGTTTTATTGACCTGAAGAAATGATTGACAAGTGCTCCCATTCTTACAGTTCCTGAAAGTGACAGAAGATACGATATATACAGTGATGCATCAAAGTTGGGACTTGGAGTTGTACTCATGCAAGAAGGCAAGGTCATTGCTTATGCTTCCAGGCAACTCAAGGAATATGAAAAGAACTACCCTACTCATGATGTTAAGTTAGTAACAGTAGTCTTCACTCTCAAAATGTGGAGACATTATCTGCACGGAGTCCAGTGCAAGATTTACACAGATCACCAAAATCTGAGATATTTCTTCAGTCAGAAAGACCTAAATATGAGATAGCGAAGGTGGTTGGAGTTAGTGAAAGATTATGACTGTGAAATCCTCTACCACCCTAGTAATGTGAATAATGTGGATGTTGCATTAAGAAGAAAGACTTGCGCAACTTTGATGTCCCTATCATCACTGTCACCACCACTACAAAAAGTGATAGTAGAGTATGGAGTTTAGCTCATATATGGGTAAGTCTCAGTATTGACTCTAGAGTCAACTCTGCTTGAGGATATACAGAAAAAACAAGATCATGATTCTGATATTGAAAAGATCAAGCAAGAGATGCAAGAAGGAGAAAGTAAAGAATATAGAGTATCTGATAGTGGGATACTTTATTATGGTGACCGTTTATGTGTCCCCAATAGTGAAGAGCTGAGAAAGAAGATTCTTGAGGAAGCCCATAGAACTCCCTATTCTATGCACCCTGATTCTACCAAAATGTACCAGGATTTGAAAAGAAGATTTTGGTGGCCTGGAATGAAAAGAGATGAAGCTAAATATGTCAGTACCTGCCTAACATGTCAAAGAGTTAAAGCAGAACACCAGAGGCCAGGAGGAGTCCTACAACCCATACAGATTCCAGAGTGGAAATGGGATGATATAGTCATGGACTTCATTGTTGGTCTACCAAAGACACCAAATGGCTATGAAGCCATCTGGGTAATTATAGACAGATTGACCAAGTCTGCACACTTCTTGGCAATCAAAGTATTTTACTCAATAGAAAGACTAGCTTAGTGATATGTACAGGAAGTGATCTGATTGCACGGAGTTCCGAAGACCATTATCTCCGATAGAGATGGTCGTTTAACTTCACACTTTTGGGAGTGTGTACAGAGAACACTTGACACCAAACTGAGATTTAGCACGGCATTCCATCCTCAGATTGATGGGCAGACAGAAATAGTAAATCAAGTTTTAGAAGATATGCTCAGAGCTTGTGCATTAGATTTCAAGGGCAGTTAGTGCAAGTATTTATGTTTAGCTGATTTCGCTTACAATAACAGTTACCAAGCTACTATTGATATGACGGCTTATGAAGCTCTTTATGGTAGAAGTTGCAGATCTCCTATTTGTTTGTATGAAAGTAGTGAAAGGAAAGAAATGGAGTATCATTGACCTTATTGAGGATACCACAGAAGCTATAATGTTCATCCGCCAAAGAATAGAAACTGCTCAGAGTAGACAGAAGGCTTATGCTGATGTGCGGCTAGACTGCTGGGGTTCGAAGTTGGGGATACAATTTTCCTCAAAGTAGCTCCCATAAAAGGCTTAATGAGATTCGGCAAAAAGGGCAAGCTATGTCCTCATTACATAGGACCCTACCTAGTAACGAAAAGAGTTGGCAAAGTAGCTTATGAGTTAGAGCTACCTCCAGAGATGTCAGCTATTCATAACGTGTTTCATGTCTCAATGCTGAAGAAACATATCCCTGATGCCCACCAAGTGATTGAGCCACAGGCGGTAAAAGTTCAAGAAGATATCAGTTATGAAAGCCGACCTATTTAGATAATAGATTGGGCAATCAAGAAAATGAGGAACAATGAGATACCCCTAGTGAAGGTTTTATGGCTAAACCAGAAGTTTGAGGAGGGAACTTGGGAAACAGAAGATAGCATGAGGCAAAAGTATCTAGAGCTATTCTAAGTTCAAGGACGAACTTTTTATAAGGTAGGGAGGATTGTAACGCCCGAAAATTTTCAAAATTTTCCAATATTAAAAAAAATATAAAAATTTCTTTTGTGGAGTAAATAGGGGTCTAACCCGAGGCTCGAACCATGGACCCTTAGTTTAATATTGGTTTAAGTTACCATTAAGTGGTGGTAAAGCATCACATTGGGATATGGAAACAATTTAAGATATGTGCAAGTAAGCACCGAAGCACCTATTCATGGAAGTTGCTTCAACTTCCACTTAGTATATATAGGAATAGAAAGAGGAGGAAACAAAAGGTTTCCTCACTTCTTCTTCTTCCTATTGAGAATGAAATTAGGGTTTCGGTTTCTCATTTCTTATTTCACCCAAGTTCCGGCGACCGTGCGAAGGACGTGGACGAAAGGTTAGATCCTAAAGATAGTTCCGCATTAATCTAACGCTCGGTACTAGTGAGTTTAGTAAGCACCAAGTACGTAGATCACTCACCTGCAGTAAAAGTTGTTCTTCATATGTTTTCGTAGAACTTGATTCTAAGCCTTTTGTGTGTGTGATCAGAGTATAGCAAGACCAAGGTCTTGATTTGCCCCAAAACGTGTTTTGAGATTAGGGCACGTAAGGTGCTTGATGAAAGTATAGAGTAAGACTGAGGTCTTACTAAGCCCTAGAACAAGTTCCGGGACTAAGGCACGCAAGGTGCATTGATGAGTACAAGACAAAGGTCTTGATGTGTCCCAAAATAAGTTTTGGGAACATTACATTTTATGTGCAAGAAATGTGTTAATTTTATGAATTTTATGTACAAGCATTATAATTTTTAAGTATATTACTTTTTAATGTGGCATGTACCAGGCCAAGACCGACAGAGATCTAGGAAAGCCTAGTAGAGACACTCTAGTAGGGTTCGACGACAAGCTACATCGAAACCTATTATGGATGCGTGCATTGGTACTATGTCGGGCCCAAAGGAGAATGTTTATTTAGTTTAAAGTATAAGAATATTAAAGTTTCCAAGTTATCAAATGCAAGCATTTGTTACATGAGCATATTCATGTTAAGCATGACATTTCTAGTTCCATATGTTTTTAAAGCAAGCATTCTTTTAATCATGAGCATGTTTAGTATCGATTGTATGTTTTGTGAGAGTAGGATGTATTTACTAAGTAATTTGCTTATAGCTTGCATCCTTTTACTCTAGATAAAGGTAAAGAAAGGATATAAGTCAAGCAGGCTAACGGAAGGATGATTGGTGTTAGTGGCGACGGAATCGTGGAGTGAGAACTTGGGATGAGACTTGCTTAGTGTTAATTTTATTATTTCCACAAAGTGTATAAGATTGAGTTGTTTTATAGCTTACTACTTGAGTTGCATGCTAAATGGTTTATGATCTAGTCTAAGTATTATGATTGTGAGTTTTATAATCATAGTTAGTAGTAAAAATAGTATCTCCTGTTATGATTTGGGGGTCTGGAATTGAGATTCCAGTAGTATTAGTCGACTGCTCAAGGTAGTAGTCGACTGCCCTCTGTGAATTTGAGGGAACAGAAAGATTGGTCGAGTGAAATCCAGGTGGAGTCGACTGCACCAGTCGACTGGTCCGTGGGCAAATTTCGAATAGAAAGATTGGTCGAGTGACTCGGGCTTGGAGTCGACTAGCACCAGTCGACTGCACCCATCATCAGTCGACGGGGAGCAATGTAAAAGAAAAGAAACAAAAAAAAAAAGAAAAGAAAAGAAGAATTGTGACCTCCCTCTATGGTTAAGATTAAGAAGAGAGGGTCGTTATACTCTATCTTCTGCCAGGTCAAATTCTATCCTGGTCAGGCGCTTGAGTCCCTTTCATGCACTTGACTGTTGACGTGGAACCTCCACTCACCACTCGCCATGTTAGTCTGACCGTTGCGCCAGCTCAGCCGCTATCTGTCAATTTTCAGGCGCTTGAGTCACATTCAAGCGCCCAGTCAAGCTACTTTATCTTTTTCTGCTGCAACATGGATTAGTTCCATACATCCAATAATATATAATGAAATCATCTATGAATTACAGTCAATGCTGTCTTGGTCCTGACTTTTAGATTTCATCTTAAACCCTAGGTTGGACTGACGTCTATTGTTCCCTCATTGGGGAACTCATCCTCACCTACTCCTCTTAGGAGAGTTTACCTGTTGCCACCCGAAACCTCCGGTTGGACTTTTGCTCGACCTCCGTAAACACAGAACTCAACGACGTTCGACCTCGACCCGTCTTGACTCCTATCCATGATACCCGCTCGACCAAGTCTTCTGCTGGGTCCCCTGGACCAAGTCGTCATGCTCGGCTTCACTCGCTAAGTCTTCGTTGCCCAATCCCCGACCAGGACTTCATGCTCGACCCTGCAGCTCAAGACTTCTTGCCTAGCTTACCCAGGACTTTCCTATAATCTCCACAAATCCATTAGTATAAAATACCAGCTTAACATGAACCCTTTGCCACTTATCAAAATTAGGTTCGATCTGGTAATTCCGGCACCAACAATCTCCCCATTTATCATTATGGCAACCCAGATCAAAGTTAAGCTAAAAATAAGTTTTAACTGGGAAATGAAATTTCTTTTAAGCTCTCCCCCTTAACTAATTATCTCCTCCTAGATCATTTAACAGCTATGTTTATAGAGGAGATGATATCTTCCAAAAATAGTCTTAGTCTTATTTAAGTGTGAAAAAGTTTTAGAGACTAAGTTAACTTTTGAAAAGCTGTTAAAAAAATTTCTTAGAACATTCGTTTTGAAAATCTATTTTAATATTCTCAGAAATATCATTATTATCCTCAAGAATATTGTCAATATTATCTGAAATATTAGACATTAAATAATAAATAATTTCTATCTCATCATTATCAATAACATTATGAGAATTATCAGTTACAATATAATTTTTAGAGTTAATTCCAACATTATCAGAATTAATTTCAATATTATCAGAATTAACTTCAATATTATTAGAATTGACTTCTAAAATTTAAAGGCTAATTTCTGAATTTTCAAGGTTATCATTAAAGTTTTCAGATCTAATTTTAGAATTATCATTAAAATTTTCAGATCTAATTTCAAGATTATCATTAAAATTTTTAGATCTAATTTCAGGATTATCATTAAAATTTTCAGAACTAATATTATCAGAATTTATTTTAGAAATTATTGAATTGACATTAAGGATTAAACAGTTGATTTATGATATTTTAACATTATCTACATTTTGTAATTGGCCATGCAAAATATTGATTTGGCTATTTATAAAGTTTAGTTTTTTCAGAAAAATTATCTAAATTATCTACATAAGATAGTGCAGGAATTTGAAAATCTTTTCGAACGTAAATTTTTCGTACCTTTGTCGGACACTTATTCTTGTAGTGTTCGTACTTTTCGCATTTGAAGCATTTGATGTAACTTTTCTCCTGCCGGACTCCGGGTGCTGGAACTTCCTGTTGGATCAAAGAATATGATAGAGGATTATTAAAAACTTTTCGGATTAAGAAAGAGCAACTACACAGCGGAAAGAAATAACGTGCACAAGAACACAAGTCGATTTTTTACCTGGTTCAGAGTTACGGTCGACTCCTACTCCAAGGCCCATGGTCCTTGACCGTTTACTTTAGGAAATTCTATATTCGGAAAGATTTTTACAGAATGATCGTACAGATATAGATTTGACAAACTAAATCACACACTTTCGTAAATTAAAACTTTTACCGACGCCCGAGATGGATCGAATTCCGGAGCAGAGGGTCGTCGTCAGTGCTGAAATCTCGAAATAGAACTTTGCCAGAGCACAACGCGTAAGCGAAAGTGTTTGGAGCGTTGGAATGAATTGATTCTGAAGCCTTGGGGTCGAGCCCCCTTTTATAGTGCTCATACAGGCGCCTGTGACGTTGGAGGCGCCTAACACCTGCCCTTCGATTCGCGAATCCTTATCCACGGGCTCGGTCAGCGCTTATCCACCTCCACTTGGGTGCCTGAGCTGATGGGGGTGCCCGTGACCTCACGGGCGCCTGATCTGCCCTGGTCTAGTGGCTTCGCAGTTATGTTTTGGATTTTGCCTTCACTCTTGGGCACCCGTATCAATACGGGCGCCTGAGCCTATTCGGGCGCCTGAGCCCATTCGGGCGCCTGAGCCCATTCGGGCGCCTGAGCCCATTCGGGCGCCTGAGCCCATTCGGGCGCCTGTCTCCATTCGGGCGCCTAGGCCCAGTGAAGTACCTTCACTTGCAGACGACCAGTCCCAAAAACACAACAAGTATAAATTACAGCCGTAGCTGTCTTGGTTCTAACATCGGGTCTCCCAAATGGAATCCTAGGTCGAATCGACAGCTACTGTTCCCTCGATGAGGAACGCGTCCTCACCTACACCTCTCATGAGAGTTTACCTTTTGCCAACCGGCTCCTCCGGTTGGACTTTTTCCCAATCCACCTGACCAGGTCTTCGTGCCCAACTTCCGGTCAGGTCTTCTTGCCCAACTTCTGGTCCGGTCTTCGGTGCCCAACCCCTTGCCAGGACTTCGTGTCCAGTCCTCGACCAGGACTTCTTTGCCCGACTTCCTGTCAGGTCTTCTTGCCCAGTCCTTGACCAGGACTTCTTTGCCCAACCCATGCCAGGACTTCTTGCCTAGTGTACCTAGGACTTCTTCCTGCACACTCAGTGAACACGTTAGATCACAATAACCTCTTAAATTCTGAACCCTTTGCCATTATCAAAACCCAGATTTGACTTAGGTGCTGTCTGCACCAACAATCTCCCCCTTTTTTTATTTATAGCAACATGGTTCAAAAAGTTAAGTTAATGAATCAAGTATATAATTTCCTCCCCTGGAAGAAATTCTCCCCCTGAGTTTTTCAAAAATACGTGGGGTTTTTGAAACATTTCTAAGTCCTTTTTTTTCCATAAAATGAAAAAATTTCTCAGGTTTTCAACACTTAGAAAATTTTCAGAAGGGATTTTTAAGTTTAGAAAAAATTTCCAAAATATTTTTGAGTTGAGCACTTAGAACATTTTCCAAAACCTTTTAGTTTTAACACTTAGAAAATTTTCCAAAACCTTTTAGTTTTAACACTTAGAAAATTTTCCAAAATAATTTAGTTTTAACACTTAGAAAATTTTCCAAAATAATTTTGAACACTTAGAAAAATTTTCCAAAATAATTTTGAACACTTAGAAAATTTTCCAAAATAATTTTGAACAATTAGAAAATTTTCCAAAATAATTTTGAAATTTTTAACACTTAGAAAATTTTTCAAAATAATTCTAAACTTTTAACACTTAGAAAATTTTCAAAAGGAATTTTCTTTACTTTACTTTTTGAAAAGGAGATAAAAGTTTTTGAAAAAGAAATTTAATTTGGAAAATTTTTAATTTTAAAACCTTCTTTTCTCTCCTTTCCACTCTCTCCCCCTTTGCCATATATCAAAAAAAAAATTCTAGCAAAAAAAAATTAAGTAAGGAAAGTACTGTATTAAACCAATTCTAAGCATAAACTGGACCAAATCAATTTACATTCTTCTCTTTCGGGTTCTGTCTAACCCAGTTAACTACATACTAGCTGTTATAAACATTATCTTTCACTAGGGTTAGTCAAGTTAAGTGATCTGGTCAAGTTAGATTTTCTAAGCTTGACACTTAACCTAATTACTGTTCAATTTATATTTATTGCCCCAATTACTGCAGATGCATTGACATAAAGCATCTTGAATCAACGCATAGACCTAAGCATCTCAACCTAGTCTAGGTTATCAATCAAAAGTACCCTAAGGTGCTTGTGAGATGCTGGTTGCTAGATCTATAGGTGCATGCACTTCTAGGGTTATGGCCTAATTTAAGTCCATTTGCGATAAAGCCCTAGTTTTGAAGGGGGAAAGTTTTCAAAAAAAACTAAGTCGGAAGATCATTTTAAATTTCAAGATAAAATGATTTTTCAAATAAATATCAGATAAGAAATAAAACTGTTAAAAAAATAGAGCAATGCTATTCTATTATGCATAACCCTAACTAATTTAGCATACTAATTGAAATGGAAAATAATAAATGAGTAATGCATACGAGTCATCTGGTCAATAGTGGGACAAGAAAAGTAAAACCAAAGTCAACTACAAGTTAAGTATGAGTCAAATACAAGTCAACCCCACTCAGTAGGGATAGTCAAATAGTCCATACTAAAGTAGACTAAGAATGATCTAGAAAGAAGGTCCAGGATGGTCAGATGGCCCAGGTGATAACTACTATTTTGCTAATCATTTCAGGCTCTCAAATCCATGTTTTGATCCACTTTTATATGCTTAATCTTGTATTTACATTAGGTTCCATGATATATGTCTAATTTAGCTTTTGAATTCAATTCTTTCTATATTCGAGGTATTTTGGCACTAAAATTTGAATCTAATTTTGTAGGCTTTGAAGGATCATGGACCTAGATTGGATTGCATCAAGTTGAGCCAGAATTGAACCAGGTTCAAGACGATCAAGCATTGGATCAATATGGGCCGTCCGATCAAGGAGCAAGTAGATCTGAGCCATCTGTAAACTTTTGATCAATCCGAATATAGGATAAGGCTAATCATGACCCCAGATCAAGATCTGAATGTTTGGACCAAATTAGAGTCCATTTGACTGTCGGATCAAGTGTGGGGGAGTTGCAACCGTCCATTCAAGAGGGTAGAGAGATGTGAGCCATCTATTGTAGATCCGGTTGATCCCAGCTAAGGAGAGGCAGATCTGACCGTTGGATGGAGATCTGGAAACTTTGGTTTAGATCTGAGAAGATCTGACTGTCAGATGAGGCTGGAGCAATCATAGCCGTTCAAATTCAAAAAGGATTAGTTAAAACAGAATTCCCCTCCGCTGAGCTCGGGGTCGCGATCCAGTTTTCCAGTTCGCTCTGTTCTTCGTCTCCGATCGCACGCGACCACCCAGATCGAGTTCTTCTTCAGATTTCAAATCGTCGAGATCAGTTCCCGCGAGAAGTTTGCAATCAATTCATCTCTAGAAACTCAGGCGAGGGTTTCACCGAGAGCTTACTTCATCCGATCGATCTCTGCTTGATTTCCATTCTTCATCAATCGGAGCAAGTTAGAGGGGTTCTCTGAGTTGTTCTGAGGGTCCCTGAGCTACCATTCATAATTCCAAGCATCAAGGAGGAAGAGATCGGAGGAAGTTTCAGATCACACGTCCAAGCTATGCAAATTGATCACAGAAGTTGATTTTCGTACTATTCTCGAGCGAGGGGGTTCTGAGCTCGATTCTTGTGTGATGGCAAGGAGCAAATCCTAGTGAAGAACTTGAACTGGTGTCAATCACTTGTAGATTTGATTTCTAAACATTATTCCTTAGCATTCCAATTTGTTTCGTATTGTATCAGATCACATTTTAGGTACTGATCGGTCAGTTTGACTGATCCAGGCAGCACCTGATTGGTCACCAGTCCGATCAGGCTCGTATCTGATTGGTCTGCCGACCGATCAAGTAGTTTTAGTTCAATTCAACTCTGTTTCTTTTAAGTTTGTCTTGTTTCAGACTTTACAACTTTGTCATCTAGATACAAACTGCTTACATTAAATTTTAATTCTCGAATTCACTTAGTACAGCTCCTTTGCACTCAATTTTAGACTTGAATTTCAGTCTTACCATTTCAATTTGCATTGTTTAATTTTCAAATAAGTTAAGTTTAGTAGTTGTGAATTCCTAGTTAATTCCTGCTTAAGGTGAATTCATTTTGTTACAACTGTTATTACATTTATATTCGAAAGAAAACCCCCATTTCCATTCGAAAACCCAAAAACAACATCAAACGACAACTACAAGTTTGAATTATACATTCACAACTAGTCATTGGAAAAATACGACTTGAGACCCTTATTCTACATTTAACTTTATTAGCCAAGGGTTTTCTGCTTATAAATATCTAAATTTAAGGCTCATTTGTGACACGTGTATTGGGTAGTCATCAAATTTTTGGCGCCGTTGTCGGGGAACAACTAGTTGAGTTTGTTTGATTTTAGCTTGTGTGCTTATTTTCATATTTTGTGATCTATTTCACTTGTTTCATTTTTCTATTTACATTTGCTGCGATTTGTGTTTGTTGTATGACCAGGACTGCAGGTGGTAATCTTGAGGAATTTAATTCTGAAATTGAGAGAACTTTCAGAGCAAGGAAAAATCAAGGCAGAGTTTCAGAGTCTATTGAGATTATTCCTACTCAGTCTATTTCTTCTCATTCAGGCAATCTTATGGCAGACCACCAAAAAACCATGTAAGAACTTGCAGCACCTGATGATACTTTCCAGTATTCATGTATTGCCTATCCAGAGCTTACTGGTGATTTTGAGCTGAGATCAGGACTTATTCATCTATTGCCTATGTTTCAAGGTCAATCAGGAGAGGATCCAAATCGACACTTGCATGAATTTCACGTAGTCTGCTCCACCATGAAGCCTCAGGGGATTTCTGAAGAGGATATTAAGTTGAGAGCATTTCTATTTTCCCTGACTGGAGCAGCCAAGGACTGGTTCTATTATTTGCCCACCGAACATGTATCTAGTTGGATTTCCATGAAGAAGACATTTCTAGAGAAGTACTTCCCAGTCTCCAGAACAACAATTATTAGGAAAAGTATTTGTGGCATTCAACAAGTAGTGGGAGAGACCCTGTATGATTATTGGGAGAGATTCAACAAGTTATGCTCTAGTTGCCCATAGCACCAGATCAGTGAGCAGCTTCTTATTCAGTACTTCTATGAGGGTTTACTCCAGATGGATAGGATTATGATTGATGTTGCAGCTGGAGGAGCTTTAGTGAACAAAACACCGAATCAGGCTAGAGAGTTAATTTCAAATATGGCAGAAAATTCACAGCAATTTGGGAGTAGAGCTCTTTCCACCAGAGGAGTAAATGAGGTCCAGATGGTTTCTAATGAGCAAAAGGAGATCAAGAGTTCTTTGATGGAGCTTACCTCGTTAGTGAAGCAAATGGCATTGAACATTGTACGCCAGAATCCCAATTTTTCGGTACCTCCTCATTCAAATCAAATGATGAAGTTCTGTAGCATTTGCTCAAGCCAAGAACATAACTCAAATTTGTGCCCAAACCTTCAACAAGATGAAACACTAGCAGGTTTGACTAGAGGGCAATTTCAAGCCAAGAATAACCCATATTCATCTACTTACAATCCAGGTTGGAGGGATCATCCAAATTTGAAGTATGGAAACTCATTTTATCAACAAAACCCTTCACAACAGCCCCATCAATAACCTCAACCGAATTTCTAGAATTTTCAACCATGTAATCAGCCATTCCAACAATTTCAGCAACCCTTTCATCAAAATCAGCAACCTTATCAAGGAAATCAGCAAGGTTCTCAAGGGAATTCAAATTTTCTGCAACCATTTCAGTCTTCATAGCAAGGATTTCAACCATTTAATCAAAATTTCCAGCCCTCAAATCAGAGTTTTCAGCCTCTACAATTTCAGCCCTCACCACAACAATTTCAACCCCAAAACCAGAGTTTTCAGAGGTACAATTCTTAGCAATTTCAGTCAAGTTTCCAGCCCAATTTTCAACAATTTTCACAGCCAAATCAACCCTTAAATCAGCCCCAACAACCCCATTTTCAGAGTTCACAGCAAGGTCAAAGTTTTCAGCAGCCCAACTCTTCATTTCAATGCCAACCAAAGACTCATTCTAACCAAGGAGGCTATGGAGGTTCTAGTGGGGTGAATGCTCAACAACAAAGGCTAGAGGAGATGATGCAACAAATTCTCCAACAACAATAAATATTGCAACAACAACAAGGACAACAAAAAAATGATTCTACCTTACAAAACATTGAGAGACACATTGGATAATTGGCTAGTGAAATGAACCAAATGCAAGCCCAAAGATCAAGTCAATTACCTTCTCAAGCTACTCTCAATCCAAAGGGAAATGTTAGTGCCATCACTTTGAGGAGTGGGAAGGTTGCTTCAAGCTCAAATGCTCCAACGGCAGAATTTTCTGAAAATCGGACAGCACCTACTTTTCCAGCTCAAAACAGCCTTGAAAAGTCTTCTAATTTAGTTGGTTGCATGCCTAGTTCAAGCCTCACTCCTTCTTCAATGGATCATGTGATTTTGGTGAGAAATGAAGGAGAAATCAGTGGCAATAGTGAGTTTACAGCAGCTACTTCACCTGAAATTTCAGCTCAAAATTCACTTCCAATGGTTTCGGCCCAAGTGGAGGAATCTAGAGTACCTTTACCTTTCCCACAATGCAAGACTCAAGCCATAAAACAAGTAGAGGAGGAGAAGGCCAAGGAATATAATGATCTTATCAAACTTTTCAGTAAGATGGAGATAAATGTACCCTTGTTGACTAGATTAAACAAATTCCCAAGTATGCCAAATTTCTCAAAGATTTGTGTGTTCGCAAGAAGAAACTAAAGGAGAATGAGTTGGTCAGCTTAGGGAAAAATGCCTCAGCTCTTATCCATTCCATCCCTCAGAAATGTGAAGATCAAGGGGTTTTTACTGTGTCTTGTGAGATTGGGAGGGCTCTCTTCCATGATGCTATGTTGGACTTGGGAGCCTCGATTAATGTGATGCCCAGATCAGTCTTTCAGATGCTTGGTATTGGTCCTTTGCAGCCCATGGGAGTGGTGATTCAGTTAGCAGACAGGAGTCAGACCCATCCAGCTGGTATTATTGAAGATGTGTTAGTAAAGGTGACGGAGTTGATGTTGGATCGATAAGAACGATAGGGGGGGTGAATATCGTAAAATGTTTTGGATTGATAAAAGAGCAAATACGTAGGGAATAAACACAACAAAATGACTCAAGTGGTTTTACTTGGTTCGGAGTCGCGATCGGCTCCTACTCTAAGGCCCATGGTCGTGGACCGTTTACTGCGGGCAATTCTATATGAGCGCAAAAGCTTTACAAGAATTATATAAGTAAATTGCAGTAAATATAATAGTTTTACTCTTCATGGTCGACACCCGGTATAGATCATACTTCGGTGTGGAGGGTCGTCATCAACGCTTGGAATCTCGAAATGGAAGGTTTCTAGAGCAGCGCGTTTGAGTTGAAGAGTGTAGAAGCGTTAGAGAGTTGTGTCTCTGAAGCCTTGGGGTCGAGGGGCTATTTATAGCCTCCTGAGGCACCCTGAACGTTTGGGGCACCCCCCCACATGTCAGTCGATCCAGACAAGTCTCGGTCAGCCCTTATCCCACTTGAATAGGGTTGAGAGTTGACTATGGGGGCGCCTCGGTTGACTCGGTCAGCTGGCTTCTCGGTGGCTTAACTCTATCTGCTTTGTTGGCTTGGACCCAGGGCTCCCGAGACATCCGGGGCGCCCGGGAGCACGGGGGCGCCCGGGAGCATGGGGGCACCCTCCCCAGTGAGCTTCCGAAGCATTAGTTGCTTAGCTTGTCATGCCTTCACCTTGGGGGTGCCCGGGACCTCCGGGCCGCCCTGCCCAGCTGCTGCCCCTCTCCTTTGGGGCGTTCTGAGCTGCAGAAACTCATTCCTTCGGTCCTACATCCAGGGTTAGTCCAAAACAACACAAAGCAATAAAATATTAGGTTTATACAACCTTAGCTGTCTTGGTTCTGACTTTGGGTCTCCAAAATGGAGCCCTAGGTCGAACCGACGCCTACTGTTCCCTCGACGGAGAACGCGTCCTCACCTACTCCTCTTAGGAGAGTTTACCTGTTGCCAACTGGCTCCTCCGGTTGGTCTTTTTGCCTAGCAGTCCTTCGCTAGGGCTTAGGTACCAAGCCGTCCTTCGCCCGGTGCCTAGCAGTCCTTCGCTAGGGCTTTGTAGCAGTTCTTCGCCAGGTGCCTAGCAGTCCTTCGCTAGGGCTTTGTGCCCTGGCAGTCCTTCGTTAGGTGCCTAGCAGTCCTTCGCTAGGGCTTTGTATCCTGGCAGTCCTTCGCCAGGTGCCTAGCAGTCCTTCGCTAGGGCTTTGATCTGCACACTTAACGAGCATGTTAGATAAACATAACAGCTTAACTTTTGAATCCTTTGCCATTATCAAAACACAGGTTCGACTTGGGTGCTGTCTGCACCAACAATCTCCCCCTTTTTGATTTATGGCAACCTGAATCAAAAAGTTAAATTAATTCATACAGATATAACAGTTTTAGTTTCCTCCCCTGGAAGGAATCTCCCCCTAGGTTTTTCAGAGTTTCGTGGGGTTTGAAAAAGTTTCTAAGTTAGAATAATGGATTTAATTTTTTCAAAACTTAGAAGATTTTTCAAGAGAATATTTTCTAAAAATACATTTTGAAAAAAATTGTTATACTTAGAAAATTTAGAAAAACAACTTAGTAGAAAATTTTCTAAAACATCTTTTAAGCTTTTGGAAGCACTTTTAAAAGTTTTCAATCTCTTTAGTACTTTTTTTTGAAACTTAGAAACTTTTCTATTAGAGAAGTTTAGAAATAAGTACTTAGAGATATTTTGAACATAGCTTAAGTTCTTAGAAAATGCTTTTGAAAACTGCTTGGGTCAAGTACTTAGAATCAATTTTGAAAACAATTTAGATCAAGTACTTTTGAAACAGTTTTGAGAAAATAGATTAAGTACTTTGAAAATAATTTTGAGAAAAACATAGAGTAGGTACTTTTTAAATAGTTTTGAAAAAACTTTGAGTAAGTACTTTTAAACTGTTTTGAAAAAAACTTAGAGTAAGTACTTTTAAATAGTTTTGAAAAAAACTTAGAGTAAGTACTTTTAAACAAACTTAGCTTAAGTACTTTTAAACAAACTTAGCTTAAGTACTTTTTGAAGAAAGGATAAAGTTTTGAAAATTTTGAATTTTGAAAAGCTTCTCTCCTTTCCTATCTCTCCCCCTTTGCCATATATCAAAAACAAAGCAATGTAGAAAAAAAAAGTAAATAACTTGCAAAAAAATTAATGTGCTGTACTGAACCAATGCATGATAAACTGAACCAAGCCAATTTTAATTATCTCTTTTAGGGTCCTGTCTAACCCAATTAGCTACTTACTAACTGTTATAAACAGTAGTTTTCTCTAGGGTTAGTCGAGTTAAGTGTTCTGTTCAAGTTAGATTTTCTAAACATGACACTTAACTTGATTACTGTTTAAGTTGTATTTAGTGCCCCAATTACTGCAGATGCACTGACTTAAAGTATCTTGAATTAAGGCAAAGACCTAAGCATCTCAACCCATTCTAGATTATCAATCAAAAGTACCCTAAGGTGCTTGTGAGATGCTGGCTTCTAGATCTATAGGTGCATGCAGTTCAAGGGTTAGGGCCTAGGCTAAGTCCATTTGTGAAAAAACCCTAGTTTTGAAGGGGGTAGTTTTTCAAAAAAACTAAGTCGAAAGATTAAAAGTGATAAAAAGATTTTTCAAACTAACTGAAAGCTGATTTTGAAATCAAGTTAAGCAATTTTAAACTTATTTTAGAAACTAATTTTTCAAATCAAATAAAGCAGAAAAAATAAAGTAAACTTAGTCTACCAAGCACAATCCTAACTGCCTTCTTAGTGAGCTGAACTCAGACTCAGGTAGGGGTTTGGTGAATATGTCAGCTATGTTAGATTTAGAGCCTACATGCTTAAGAACTATCTCACCCCTGGCTACATGATCTCTTACAAAGTGGTGTTTATCTTCTATGTGTTTAGTTCGGGAATGTTGGATTGGGTTTTTAGTTAGATTAATTGAGCTTATATTGTCAATGAAGACCTGAGTTTGGGTGTAGATGAGCTGGAAGTCCTTAAGAGTGTGCATCATCCATAAAAGTTGTGCTACACATTCTCCTAAGGCAACATACTCAGCTTCAGTTGTGGATAGAGCTACACAGTGTTGTTTTCTGCTGCACCAACTTACTAGACTATTTCCTAACAGTTGGCAGCTTCCACTTGTGCTCTTTCTATCTAATTTACAACCAGCGTAGTCAGAATCCGAGTATCATGACAAGTCAAAGGTTGAGGTCCTAGGATACCAAATCCCTACATTTAGGGTGCCCTTAACATATCTTAGTATTCTTTTTAGGGCTGCTAAGTGCATTTCCTTAGCACAGGTTTGGTATCTAGCACACATTCCTATAGCAAAAAGGATATCAGGTCTGCTTGTTGTAAGGTACAGTAGACTTCCAATCATACTTCTATAGAGTTTAAGGTCAACTGGTTTACCGTCAGGGTCACTATCTATTTTTATATTGGTGGCCATGGGGGTACTTACGCTTTTAGAGTTATCCATTTTAAATTCCTTTATTAACTCCTTAGCATATTTGGATTGATGGACATAGTTTTTATCCCTAGTTTGTTTAATTTGTAATCCTAGGAAAAAGTTGAGCTCACCAACTAAGCTTATTTCAAACTCATTTTCCATTATTTTCACGAATTCTTTTAAAAAATTAGAGTTGGTGGACCCAAAGATTATGTCATCGACGTAGATTTAGGAAATAAAGATTTCTTTTCCTAAAGTTTTAATAAATAGGGATGAGTCAATTTGCCCTTGTTTAAATTCTTTAGAAATTAGGTAAGTTGATAAGCGTTCATGTTAGTGATATGTGAGAAGCGTCCTAAGGCAATCGCCTTATGATTGTAATCATTTATTTTAATAAATGAATATTCACTATTTGAGTATACATGTTTGTGTATTTGATTGGGATCTTAAACTCATTTACTGAATGTCCGCAATACAATTCACAGCATGAGAGAATTTGTGATGAATTCACAACTAGTGATTATCTCTACATGTGCAATTGTGAAGTATTGAAATTGTCCCTAGTCGATGAATTGATAAATACAGACACTATCAATTCTGTTGAGACTAGCATGAGTTATTCTCTAATCATCTGATTCTCACTGGCTGGTGACATTGAGATGTCCGGAGATAAACATGAATGCTAGTTAAGGGAACAAGTTCATTGGAGTGACTGGCTATAAAACTTCATATGGTAGTCTACATATAGATATGTCAGTGAAGTTCATGCTGCAACTTAAGTGTGATGTTCCTTTGACTTGCGGTGTTCAAGTCATCTTGGTTATGGAGACTTATACTTTGACATCTTAAGCAAGCATCTCCAAGGAGGTGTGGACCCAGGATGATTGGGTATAAGCCGAAGTGCCCGAAGATGTTTGAACAACCTACAAAGGATTCACCACTCCGTAGTTTAACCTTCACAAACCCTAATCTTGGGGTGTTGGCCGAAAGTCATAGGGTACATCCCATGCAAGCATCACATATATATTTACCATGTATCATACTAAGCATAGCATACATCATGGGGTAATCAACCTTCACAACCCTAATGTTCCTTGCCTTGGCCGAAAGTCATGCTAGGGACCCATCAAACATTCCATCTAAACATCACATGCATATACATATCATTATCCCAAACATAAGCATATCACATAGGGTACATCACATGCAAGCATCACATATATATATATCATGTATCATACTAAGCATAGCATACATCATGGGGTAATCAACCTTCACAACCCTAATGGTTCATGCCTTGGCCGAAAGTCATGCTAGGGGGAAGTTAAGGGTGTGTTTGGTTTAGCCATTTTTCATTTTCCTTTTCTTATTTTCTAGAAAATGCTGTTTGGTTTGTCATTTTCTAATTTCATTTTCGGAAAAGGAGAGATCATTTTCTGAGAAAATGGAAAATGACAAAATATCGTTTTCTGAGAAAAATAGAAAATGCGGTTGAAAAAGTTGAAAACGGGAAAATGCGCGTTTCTCCGCCCGACCCTTTCTCATCCCGTTTTTATTCCTCCTCGAACATTTTCTTGTGCCCTAACTCCCGCATCACCCTCTGCCGCTCGCCTTTCGCCTTTCGCCTTCATCGCTCAACCCTTTCTCGGTCGCTCGCCTTCGTTGCATCACCCTCTACCGCTCGCCTTCGCCGCTCGCCTTTCGCCTTCGCCGCTCACCTTCATCGCCGCATCACCCTTTGCCGCTCGCCTTCATCGCCGCATCACCCTTTGCTGCTCGCCTTCATCGCCGCAAGATCATCGCCGCCGCTTCATCTCATCTCTCGAACCCTCGATCCCTCCTCGAAGCCTCGAACCATCTCAAACACTCGAACCCGATTCCTTTCTCCTGCCCTATCTCGCCGCAAGACCACATCGCTCGCCCCTTCTTCGCGTTTTGCCCCTGCTTTAGCACAAAACAGAGAAGGTAATCCCCGTGCAGCTAATTTCACGCATTCTCAAGAATCGCGTTTGTGTCCATACCACCTACTGTTTATTTCACGCATTCTCAGTAATTTGATAATTTTTTTCCAAGAATCCTTGTTGTGACTGGTTGTTTAACTTGTTTTTGTTTGGAAAAATTTTGTTTAACTTGTTTTTGTTTGAAATTTCTGGGTTATGGTGCAAATGATAATTTCAGGTATCATTTTATAGACAAATGTGTGCTACACTTATTTATTTATGGATGGCTAGTACTTATTGCAATTTGTGTCTTATCTGTCTGTATAGTTTTGAGTCATATGCTGGTCATGCTTGCCAGAGAAAGGACTGGAAGGTGATTCTGAAAGAATGGTTGAACTTATTGGTACGAATGTGTAATGCTCAATCTTTGTATCAAAGTGCAGTACTCAAGGAAGTCCTGATGAAAAGGTTAGTTCTAAGTAATAACTCATTTTATGACCAACACATCTCAAGAATTTGATTATATCAAAAAACTTACGCGAGGGACTTGCTACGTGGTCTGTTTCAAAAGAGTCACAATGCATTCAGGAAGGACACTAAAGACTCTTGGTTCAAGAAAGGTTGATAATCTTCACATACTAATACTGTTGAAACACATAAGATAGTGATATTTGACTGACCCTTTAGCTCCTCTCTGCAGCATACAGGTTTAGCTCTTAGAAAAGAAATTCTATGTTTCTTGTCCCAGCTTGAAGTTGATGAGCTTCTGCTTTTTTTCATATTACTTTTAAAGCCATTATTGCCCAGGCCAAGAGCAAATGAAGTGCTTGATGTTCAGACTGCTGAGGCATCTACAAACATCACACATGGATCTAGCCCCTCCATCCTTAATAAATATTCTCATGGTTGACCTGTCATGGAAACAGAAATATGGTTTCCTACATGTCGTAGACGAAATCCTAAGGACTTTTGATGAAGCACACATCAAGCCATATCTCAATGCATTGCTCAAGATCGTTGGCTGGATATTAGAGAGCTGCATGCCAAATCTTGCAAGTGGAGATAGTTGGAGTAACTCAAAGGTAGCCTCTTCTATGCTTCATACGCTTTTGGTATTCACTGCCTTTTAATGCATTGTTCTGTTCAAAAATCTGAACAGGAATTAAGATGAAGCCATTGAAGATCCTGATCGATGACTTTAGATACATTAACCTGCTCACGATGCACAATTGTGCAGGGCCTCACGCTCGAGAAGGAATGCACTTGAATCGACGAAAGCTAACACATTGAAGTTTTGCAGGAGTCATGAGCCTTTTATTTTATTGTTGGCCATTTTCTTTCAGGAGAGCCACAGTTAGCACTGGTCAAATTAGTTTGTGTAATAATATATTGAACATAGACTCAGACTGTATTGTAGTCAGATTATATTCAGTTAAAATATAAGCTGAGCTTAATTGAAGCCTTGTGAATATTATGAATGAAATTTGATATTATTTGTGATTTAAATTTGATATTTGTGTATATATGATTATTATGCAATTACATTTTAAATCTGTTAATTTTTTTTTATTTTCCGACGGAATTTTTAATTCCGTCAGAAAATATCGGAAAAGTTTCCGACGGAAATCCAATATTTCCCGTCGGAAATTTCCGACGAAATTTCCGTCGGATCTGTTAAATGCCTTTACCGACGGAATTTCGTCGGTAAATTCCGTCGAGGATGCTGTTTTTTTTGTAGTATAAAAAATTATCGATTAAAAAAAAGAAATGTTGATTAAAAAATTATTTTAAAATTTTTTGACTAAAAAATATTATTTCTAAAAACAATTATAATATTGCACCGGTTTTTATTTTTTAAAAAATTATTTTATTTATAATTTTCAATATTAACATACCAAACGCATTTTCCAGTTTTCTTTTCTAGAAAATAGAGTTACAGTATATCATACCAAACGCATTTTCCGTTTTCTGAAAACTAGATCAGAAAATAGAAAACAGAAAACAGAAAATAGAAAATAGAAAAAATTTTCCAAACCAAACGCCCCCTAAGTTTTCCAATCAAACATTCCATTTAAACATCACATGCATATACATATCATCATCCCCAAACATAAGCATATCTCATAGGATAATCTAACCTTCACAAACCCTAACCTTAGGGTGTTGGCCGAATGGTGTAGGGTAGGGGGAATTGGGGTTTTTGAAATCAAACATTCACACAAACATTTACACAAACACTTTATCTACACTACTAAGCATGGATACATCATAGGAAATCATACAACCCTAAACCCTAGTTTTTTTTCCATCCATGGCCGAAACCTTGTAGGGTGTCCAACCCTAATTTTTGTCATCACAACATGTAGGGAAAACAACATATAAGTATACCCTAAGTTCCAAGGGGTTTCCTTATGCATCAAGGAGTAACCAAGGCTTTCCCCTAAGGGGTGGCCGAAACCTACACAAGGGCAAAACCTTAGGATTTTGTTCATAACACTTTGAAGGAAACAACATATATATATACCCTAAGTCCCAAGGGGTCTTCTCATGCATCAAGGAGTAACCAAGGCCTTCCCCTAAGGGGTGGCCGAAACTTACACAAGGGATTTTCCCTTTTTCGAAAACAAGAAGAGCAAAAGAATCATGCACAACAATTACACTGCAGGCGAGGGGATACTTACATCCTTTCGCTTGAAAATCACCTTCTCTAAATCCTTAGGGTGCCCTTGGTTGAAGGAAGAGTGAGAGTTCCCTTTGCTAGAACTCCTCTAAACACTTGGCCCTAGTAGAGGGCAAAAATCCTTGGATGGGGTCTTCTTCCTTCCAATTCCCTAGGGTTAGAACTCTAGGGTATATTTTCGAAAATTGTAAAGGGAGAAGGGCTATGGTTTTCGGTGGGAAGAGTGAGGAAGAAGAAGAGAGGAAGTTATTCCTCCCTCTCCCTCTCTTATTTGTACTATTGTCATGAAGGGACATGTCTCTTCACTTCCCTAGCTTTAACAAGCATGTTTCTTATTCTGTCAACATGAAACATTGGTTGGTGCATTGGTTAAGACATGGTTAGTGTAACTAGGAGGTTGAAGGTTCGATCCTTGCTTCCTCCTTTCTACACTTTCTTTTTATCATATTTTGCACTAATCCACATCAAAGCCCATTAAGCCAAGCCCATCATGAAATTTCATAATAATAATGTTTCATGAATTCAAACATTATATATGGGAAAATTTGGGGTGTTACATCCCTATCTACATCAATTCTACTACAGATTTTTCGATAAAGAATCTGAAATATCACACACAATTGGGGATTCCACTCAACAATTTTAATCAGCATTTAGAATTTCAGCCACTTCCTGATTTCTTTTCAGCTTTTTGTATCCTTTCGGCAGCTCAGAATTTCCTCCTGTTCTCAGCTTCTTCACTTCTAGATTGCACAACAGCTCTTCATGAATTTTCCAGAACTTTGCAGCTTCCCTTGAATTAAGTTTGTTAAATTCAGTAGCTCCAAATCCAACACTCGGCAGCATCAAATCCAATGCAGTTCAGAATTCTTTCTCAGCTGCAACAAAATTTTGCTTTTGCAGTGGCACAGATTTTTCCTGCATTTCCTGCTTCAGCTCCTAGCTTAGCTTCCATTCAGACTATTTTCAGCTGCTCCCAATTCATGTCTCGGCAGATTATAGCTCCCCTTTGCTTCAATTCAGATTTTTCAGCTTCTTTTCAGCTTTGTCTTTATGTGCTCAGCTCCAAAATTTCTTATCAGAAACAACTTCAATCCAGCACTGCCTTTCCTTTCTCCAGAATTTACTTGAGGAGCTGCTTAGTACAGCTGTAGTCCATCTTGATACAAAGACAATTCACTCACTAACCTGCATAAAATTCTCTGTTTGGCACAACAATCTGAATTGGATCAGATTCGGTTAGATGCAATTCAGCTGAATTCAACTCATAGTAGTTGCCATTTAGTTCAAGTTCCAATCTAAGTCATTCCTAATCAAATCAGCTTCATACTCACTTCTTTCCATTTTCTGCACAACTTGTTTTTGACTCAACTTGCTGCACAGAATTCAGACTTTTCTCAGCTTCCACTCAGAATTCAATTCAGCTTCACAAACAATCCTTCAAGATATTCAACTTCCCAGTCTTTGATCCAAGCCACTTCCGAACCAAGTTCTGTCTAAAATCTGTCTAAAAACTTCTGCACTTCTGCTCAAACTCAACTAAATTCTCAACTTTTTTTTCTCCTTTACATAGCTGCATTTGCGTGCCATTTTCAGACTTTGGCACAGAATTTTCTTCATTTAAATGGTTGCGTGCCACTTAGTCCTTGGCACACAATTTCTTCTTCATCAACCAATTTGAGCTTGGCCATGTAAGCTTGGATCTTCAAATGATGAGCAAGAATCTAGATGCTTCAATTGTTGTCTTCCTTAACTACTTCTTCTTGCTTGATCTTGATACCAAACTCAACTAAATTGGCACATGAAAATGCAGATTTTTTTTTTCGACATGAAATTGCCTCTTTTGATACCAAATCTTTCCAAAACACTAGTCACTCCCCCACACTTAAATCTTTGTCCGTCTCGGGCAAAATAACATTAAGAAACATTTTAAACAAACAAGTCCAAAGATAAGTGTGGTTAAGAGTAGGAGATAAGTAAATAAAAAATGGAATGAACATGATTTTTGCCAAAATTGATGTGGAAAGGGAAACAAATGTATTAGTCTCTATAAATATGATCCAATCATTGAAATATAGTTTTGAAAGAACCTAAGCAAGTTCTAGAGCACAATAACATGTATGTGTCACAAATATAAGGCTAAGTCTCTCTAGGCAAAAATAATTCATCTCTAGTCCTCAATCAAAAATCTAAGGAAAAGTAGTACTCAAGTATCCAAGATTTCATCCATGAACTTAAACCCTAAGTTTTGACAACCAAATTTAATTTATTTTCAAGAGACTCTAAATATAGTTTTGAAAGAACCTAAGCAAGTTCTAGAGCACAATAACATGTATGTGTCACAAATATAAGGCTAAGTCTCTCTAGGCAAAAATAATTCATCTCTAGTCCTCAATCAAAAATCTAAGGAAAAGTAGTACTCAAGTATCCAAGATTTCATCCATGAACTTAAACCCTAAGTTTTGACAACCAAATTTAATTTATTTTCAAGAGACTCTAAAATGACAAGAAGATAACCTAAAGGGATACATTTATTCCTAATCATGCAAGAAAAAGTGCTAGAACTATATTTACAATGACATGGTATTTACAATGATTTTTATTCATGTTACTCTACTCACGTATTTATTAGCAAGAACTCATTTTAAAAGTGAAAACATGCAATAAAGGAAAAAACAACAAAGATCAAACTCCCTTTTATTTCTGGCGGTCGGAGTCTGTCAAGAAATAGCCTCCACCGTGGTAGTGGAGGAGTCTGGATGTGCGAAAGAGCTTCTTTCATTTGTTCAACTTTACGGTGCATCGCTCCCCCACACTTGGACTTTACAGCAACCTGTTCAGGTGGACGAAGGTTATTTAAATACAAGACTCATTTAAGAGGTAAAGTGTTTTGAATTAAAGTAAAATCATCTCCTCCCTCTTTATTCTTTTTGGAACACCCTCCAGGAGGTTTGAGCCTGTTCAGATGAAGCTCCCACTCCAGAAGTCTACTGGACCCTTGAAAACCATGTAATACCCCTCTCAAGCGTGCAGGGTAAGAAAGAATTGAAATAATATCAGTCTTTGTATAAAATGTATCCAAAAATACATCACATCCAATAAAATCAATTTTAGGCAACTCAAAGAATTTTTCACAATGAATATCTACCCAAGATGCATCAAGAAATTTATCATAATCAATGAAATTTATTTTGGATACCTCAATGAGATTTTCACAATTATTTTCCACACAAGATATATTAAGAATTCTATCGCAGCCAATAAAATCAACTTTTGGTACCTCTCTTGATGTTTCCAAAAAAATAAAAGAAATACTTACCTGATCATGCTGAAAAATACCTGGAGGTTCCATAATGATAGATGTGTCCATAGCCTCCTCCTGGTCAAGTATAGGTTCCATATCAGGTTCAAGTTCTAGTAGGCACTCAACTGGAATAAGTGATCCTTGGGGCTCTGTGCAATCCCCTACACTTTGAATATCAACAGAAATAGGTGATCCTTGGGGCTCTGGGCAATCCCCTACACCTAGAAAAATCTCTCCAACTGGAAGTGCATCTGAAATGTCTTCTGAAAAATCCTCAGTCTCAGTAGTAAATAACCTCTCAGCCTCTTCTGAATACATAGCTCCTCCAGAAAAATCAGGTAAAAATCCCTCTGCCCCTAACTCTGTCTGCTCCAGCTCATCAAGAATATCCATGCTCCTGATGGAGTGATCCTCTCTCGGGTCCTTCATGGCATCGAAAATGCTAAACTGGACTACTGTGTCTCCCACCTCCATCGAGAGTGTGCCAGCATAAACATCAATCTTTGTTTTGGTAGTCTTCAGAAAAGGCCTCCCAAGGATGAGTGGGGATCTACGTGCAAGATACTCTCCCTCCATGTTTAGAATGTAGAAGCCCACAGGGAAAATCAACTCTTTCACTTTAACCAACACATCTTCAATAACTCCTGCCGGGCGGGTCTGGCTCCTATCTGATGCCAAGCATCTGGAAGACTATCCTGGGCATGACATTAATAGAAGCTCCTAAATCAAGCATGGCATCATGTAGCGTGGTGCTTCCTATTTCACAAGATACAGTGAACATGCTAGGATCTTCACATTTCTGAGGTATGACATGGATAAGTGATGAAACATTCTTTCCCATGCTGACCAACTCATTTTCCTTAAGCTTCCTCTTGTTAACACATAGATCTTTCAATAATTTTGCATAGTTAGGAACCTGTTTAATCATTGTCAGCAAGGGTATATTAATTTCGACTTTACTAAAAAGTTTTACCACCTCATTGTATTCTTTTGCTTTCTCCTCCTCCACGTGTCTTTTGGTTGGAGTTCTCCCCTGTGGAAAAGGTAAAGGAACCCTAAATTCTTCCTCTTGAACTGAAATGGGAGGGGCTAATTTTTGAGCTGCTGCCCTGTTTGGAATGGTTGCTGTAAAATCTGTTTCACCACTGATTTGTGCTTCGTTTTCCTCCAAAATTAGAGGATTGCTAGATGAGGAAGTTGGGCACGGGCTAGGGGTGGAATCCACTGAATTTGGAATCGTTTTATGGCTGTTTTGGGCTGGAATTGAAGTTGCTATCTGATTTTTTGAAATTTTAGCTCTTGGACCATTTGGTGATGAAGTTGTTAGTGATATGAGAGAAGTGTCCTAAGGCAATCGCCTTATGATTGTAAAACATTTATATTAATAAATGATAATTCACTATTTGAGTATACATGCTTGTGTATTTGATTGGGATCTTAAACTCATCTACTGAATGTCCGCAATACAACTCACAGCATAAGAGAATTTGTGATGAGATCACAACTAGTGATTATCTCTAAATGCGCAAATGTGAAGTATTGAAAATATCCCTAGTCGATAAATTGATAAAAATGGACACTATCAATTCTGTTGAGACTAGCATGGGTTATTCTCTAATCAGCTGATTCTCACTGGCTGGTGACATTGGGATGTCCGGAGATAAACATGGATGCTAGTTAAGGGAACTAGTTCATTGGAGTGACTAGCTGTAAAACTTCATATGGGAATCTACATGTAGATATGTCAATGAAGATCTTACTGCGGCTTAAGTGAGATGTTCCTTTGACTTGCGGTGTTCAAGTCATCTTGGACATAGAGACTTATACTTTGACATCTTAAGCAAGCATCTCCAAGGAGGTGTGGACCCAGGATGATCGGGTATAAGCCGAAGTGCCCGAAGATGTTTGAACAGCCTACAAAGGATTCACCACTCCTTACGAGGAGATGTATACCCAGGCCTATCGTCGGATTGTTACTCAAAGCCTCTAGCCAGAGCATATCATGTTTAGAGTGAGAGTCTCTAAAATACATGAGAGTAATTAGAAATCCAAAGGACGAGTAAGACATTACTTGGGCTAGGTGTGACGTAGTCAGCCTAGTGGGGACTGACACCATTGACCGTGTCCCTGAACCAAGTGGGTATAAGGTGGTGAAGGGAATGGGGCACGATTCATTAGAGCTGCTGAAGGGTTTCAGAATAATTTCTTCTGGGGTCAAACCGTTGATCTTTCGATTAATTGGGGATCATGATGTACTACTAGGTGCCACTCATGATCGTTCTATAATTTGTTGATTATAGATGGCCAACATAAATCGAAAGCCTATTTAGTCACACGCACTACGAGTAATCCGAGGGATTTAAAACGAGTTGAAAATTGGATTTTTTGATCAAGAGAAATAAGTCGAATCTGAGTTAGTCAGAGGCGCAATGGAAGCTAAAAATGGCGAAGTCTTTTGAAGGCTTTTTGGGCGAATTAAATGAGTTTAATTCGCGATCGGTTCGGGTCGGTTTTGGCCGGCCAAAGAGGGTGTTAACCCTCCTTGGGTGGCCGGCCATTAAAGGGAGAAAAACCAATTTAATTGGTTTAATTAATAAGATAAATCCAGCAAAATTATTTTATAAATTATGGATAAATAAATTTGTATAAAGAAATTTATATAAATAAATTTATAGAAATTTATTCTTTTATGGAAGATTAAAATAATCCATGAATTGAGTTTATTTTAATTTTATAAAATCAATTATGAATTGATTTTTCCATAATAAGAAAGTTTATAAATTTCTTATAAAATTTATTCTATAATTTAAAGAGAAGAAGAATTTGTTTTATTATAAAATTAGTTATAATAAAACTTGGTTTAAACGGAATAATTCATAAGAATTTATAAGATAAATTTCTTATGATAATTAATTAGTTTTATTATAAAGTTGGTTATAATAAAATTCATAAGAGAATTTATAGGATAAATTTTCTTACGATAATTAATTTGTTTTATTATAAATTGGTTTATAATAAAGACTCGGTTTAAATGGAATAATTAATAAGAAAATTTATAAGATAAATTTCTTATAACTAATTTCGTTAATTCCGTTAATTCGGTTTAGAGGGAGACTTAGCAAAGGAGTTGCTACTATATAAAGGAACCAAAGGCTAGCCCTTATTCCTAACTCAACTTATCATAAAGCTCTCCCTCTCTCTCTTAATCTCTTCTTCTCTCCCTCTCCCTCTCTTGCCTAGGGCCGGCGCCCACCCTTGTGGATTAGGGCCGGCGCACCCAACCAACTTCCAAGGTGAAGTTGGCGTGAGCAATCAAGAAGGAGGAGAACCCGAACACGAAGAAGAAGAAGCGGATAGCGACTCCTCTCTTCCCGGAATACGATTCTGTTGCTTCGTTGGTTAGTTTTCCATTATTTCTCATATTCTTCTAGTTGTGCTTTTAGAGAATCTATTAGTTCTCGTCGGCACAAAACTCGTGACTTTGCGAAGTCATCCCGAAGAGAACTCGGCGTGGACGCGAATAGAGGCGAAGCTTCCAAGGGACGCTACGGTTGGATCTCGTCCCTTACTTCGAGTTACGCGAGGTACTTGGTAAATTAGTTTACTTTTCGCAAACTTTTATTTTATGATTATGTCGATACACTATAAGGTTGCATGCTAGATACGAAGTTAAAATAATTTAGGAAATTATTTTATGCAAACTCTTCCGCTGCACGTAAAAATTTTAAATTTTACGAACTCGTATCCTTGTCGACATGCACCCGGTCCCAACAGTGGTATCAGAGCCGGTTAGTGTTCGACTTAATCAAATAATTGTTTTGTGGAAAACTTTGTCATGATCTCAATTTCGGAAAAAAATTTCAATTATGGAAACTTTCAAATTATAATAAATATTAGATTTAGGAATTTCAAAGTTTGGAAATCCTCATGAAATTTCGCATACGTTTGAAATTTTCTATTTTCTGAAATTTTATAATAATTTCGAAACTTCCCATCTTTGGAAACTTTCCAATTTTGAAAATTTTTCTATTTTAGAAATTTTCCAATTTTGGAAATATGTAAGTTTTCTTTGTACTGGAAACTTGCAATTATTCTGAAAATCAATTTTCGAAATCTCACAATTTTGGGCACTTTCTTTTAAGAAAGTCTAGACAAATTCATGGACAGTTAATTGACAATTAAATTTGAATTGGTTTTTAATTTGACAACAAAATTCTTTATTTTGGATTGAGCCTCGGGGAGCCGTCCAATTTAAAGTTAGTTGTTGTAATTTAATTTCTCAATTTTTTAATTGAAATTGTCATGTTTGATTGGATTGAGCCTCGGGGAGCCGTCCAATTGGATTTACAACACATTACTTTTCTTTGGGTATCTGAGCCTCGGGGAACCACCCTTAGAAAATAATTTGTTGTAATTAATTAAATCCATGAATAAAATATGTTTAAGAGGTGATGCTCTTACATATTGTTGTCTCCAAAATTAATTAGGAAAATGGTTTCCTATAGAGTTTCTTAAATGAGATTTTCATGAAAATAATATGTGGTTGAATTAAGGGATTTGTCTCTTAATTTAATAAGATTTGATTTAGAGAAATCAAAGTCTTGAACATATTATTTCCGAAATTAATTATGACAATTTAGGAAATTATTTCCCAAAACAATTCCTTTAATAAAGTATGAAATTATGATTAGGAAATCCGGTTCCTAATTTAATTCATGAGACTTGATAAATTAAGTCACATACATACTTTATTAAGGAAATCGTTAGTCATGACATAATTTTATGTCATGAATGTGCTAAAAGAATGAGACCCAAAACCCCTTACAAAATATTAAGGCCAACACCTTCCATTAATATGGTTAGAATCGGAGTTTTGTTTCTCGCTTGGGATGATGGACACATCCATGCCCGACTTGAACCTCAACATGTTCAAACCATGGAATTAGTTTATGAATAATATAGTTCGAGTCAGAGGTCAATCATTAGTTTTGGTTGTTGGACACATCCAAGCCTGACTAAGCGGTTGAATGAGCTCCAACCATATTAAAACTATTTCTTGATTAATGGGTCAGCCTTAAACTTGGAGCATCGATTTGTTGTGCCACAGCCAAGGTCGATGTAAAGAGAGGTGCAGTTGGGTGTTATGTATAATGATACATACTTGTTAATGAGTTAACAACCCAATATTTTATGCAATCATTCAATTAGTTGATAGCATAATGTGATAGTTACATATATGTGATGTGTAATCGGTATAATTACCTACCTTCATAGCTAAGAAGAACTTGATGGCCACAGCCATGGTTGTTCTTATCTATGGTTGGATATCAACCTATTTGGAGACGTTCCTACGATCTCCCGAATTGATAATAAGGGTGAATCAATTCGTAAAATAAATAGGATTTAATTTATGTATATTGATACATTCTTTAATAAATCTTCTCACATAATCTAAATTTGTATTTCTAGGTTAATCACTCGATCATGTCTTCTCTGAATTTGCGTTCCATCATGGACACCAACAAATTAACTGGGCCTAACTTCATAGACTAGCTTCGAAACCTGAGGATAGTCCTCAAGGCAGAGAAGCTTGCTTATGTCCTTGAAAATCAACTTCCCAACCGTCCTCCTGAAAATGCAACTCTAGACCAGTTTCCTGAGTTGCTCAACCTGCTGAAGACTGTAGAGCCTTCTGTGAAGCAAGATCATGAGACGGTACTGTTAGTTGGTTCCTCGAAGAAAGGTTCTAAGAGGAAGGCCAAAGAACAAAATAAAGGAAAGAAGAAAAAGGCTAAAAAGACTGTAAATATCCTAAAAGGCACTTGCCATCACTGTGGCAAGGAGGGTCACTGGCGAAGAAACTGCAAGATTTATCTTGAGTCCTTGAAAGAGAAGGCATCCGATGCCCCATCCTCTTCAAGTATCTTCGTTATTGAATGTCACTCTATTTCCTCAAACACATGGGTACTTGATACTGGGTGTAGCTCACATATATGTAATGACATACAAGGGCTAAGGAATAGAAGAAGACTCGTCAAGGGAGAAGCGAATTTGCGAGTTGGAAACGGAGCAAAGATTGCTGGTGTTGCCATCGGAACATATTTGCTAAAGCTCCCTACAGGACGTGTCTTAGAATTGGATAATTGTTATTTCGTTCCTTTGTTAATAAAGAACATTGTATCTATTTCATGTTTGAATGAAAAGGGTTATCATTTAACTTTTAGTAACAATTGTTGTTACATAACTTTAAATGGCGTTCTTTATGGGAATGGAATTTTGTGCAATGGCATCTACATGTTAGATTTATCCAGTGACGTTTTCAATATCGAAGTTAGCAACAAACGTGCTCGAATAGATAATCGAATAGACTCCTACACTTGGCATTGTCGTCTTAGCCATGTAAATAAGAAACGCATGACCAAATTACACCGATGTGGAATTTTGGAATCATTTGAACCCGGTTCATTTGATACATGCGAATCATGCTTAAAAGGCAAGATGACCAAATTACCCTTTTCCGGAAAAGGAAATCCAGTGGGAGAGTTGCTTGGTCTAATACATACCGATGTATGTGGACCAATGTCAACTCCATCATAAGGAGGCTATAACTACTTCATCACCTTTATCGATGATCACTCACGATTCGGGTACGTGTTCTTGATGAAACACAAATCTGAAGCCTTTGATAAATTCAAAGAGTTCAGAATGAAGTAGAGAAATAACTTGGCAAAAGTATTAAAATACTTCGATCCGATCGGGGTGGTGAATACTTAAGTCAAGAGTTTCAAGATTATCTAAGGGACAATGGGATATTATCCCAATGGACTCCGCCATATACACCACAGCATAATGGTGTATCCGAGAGGCGCAACCGAACCTTGATGGACATGGTTAGGTCAATGATGAATCATGCAACTCTTCCAAAATCCTTTTGGGGTTATGCACTTAAGACAGCTGTTTATTTATTAAACAGAGTCCCGACCAAGGTAGTCTCTACTACTCCATATGAGATTTGGAATAGTAAGAAACCTCACTTAACTCACCTTAAGATATGGGGTTGTCCTGCTTATGTGAAGCGGGTTGTATCAGACAAATTGGATTCTAAGTCTGATAAATGTCTATTTATTGGATACCCTAAGGAAACGAAGGGTTACCAATTCTATCATCCCTTGGAACAAAAGGTGTTTGTTTCAAGGCATGCTGTATTTCTAGAAAAAGAATTTCTTTTACAAGAAAACAGTGGGAGTGGCTTTGAACTTGATGAAGTTCAAGAAACTCCAATAGACATTACAGAGACACCGAGTCTAGGTCCACAACCGATAATTCATAATGATGAGCTATCAGTTGAACCTAAAACTACACCACCTCTTCGTACGTCTGATAGGACACGCAACATTCCAGAGAGATACGGATTTCTCGTAAGCGAATCGAACGACGTGTTGCTCATTGGCGATGACGAACCTATCAGTTATGAAGATGTTCTGAAAAGTTCAGAAAGGGACAAATGGCTTGAAGCCATGAAGTCGGAAATGGATTCCATGTACGAAAATCAAGTATGGGACTTGGTTAACCCACCTGAAGGGATTAAACCCATAGGGTGCAAGTGGGTTTTCAAGAAGAAAACCGACATGGAAGGTAATGTTGTTACCTTTAAGGCTAGATTAGTGGCAAAAGGATATCGTTAGAAACAAGGAATTGATTATGACGAAACCTATTCGCCAGTAGCTATGCTTAAATCCATTCGGATGCTCCTATCCATAGCAGCTCATTATGATTATGAGATATGGCAAATGGATGTGAAAACAGCTTTCCTTAACGGAAACCTGCTTGAGGACGTATACATGATACAGCCTGAAGGTTTCACATCGGTTGATAAAACCAAGGTATGCAAGCTTCGACGATCCATATATGGACTGAAGCAAGCATCTAGGAGCTGGAACATCCGTTTTGATGAGACAATCAAAAAGTTTGATTTCTCACAAAATCCTGACGAACCCTGAGTGTACAAGAAGGTTAGTGGGAGTGCAGTCATATTCCTAGTATTATATGTCGACGACATCTTACTTATAGAAATGATATTTCAGTCTTACAGACAGTTAAAATTTGGTTATCAAAAACTTTCTCCATGAAAGACCTGAGAGAAGCAACCTATATCCTTGGGATTAGAATCTATAGAGATAGATCAAAACGGTTGCTTGGTCTTTCGCAGTCTACATATATAGACCGAGTGCTAAAAAGGTTTAGCATGTCGGAATCCAAGAAAGGTTACCTTCCCATTAGGCATGGGATCAACCTTTCAAAGTCTATGTGTCCGCGCACAAAAGACGAGAGGATTTGCATGAATAAGATTCCCTATGCATCCGCGATAGGATCTATCATGTATGCTATGTTATGTACTAGGCCTGATGTATCGTATGCTTTGAGCGTCACAAGCAGATACCAGTCAGATCCAAGAATGGATCACTGGGCGGCTGTCAAGACAATCCTTAAGTACTTAAGAAGAACTAAGGATGTATTCCTAATATATGGAGAAGGAGATATGGTAATACGTGGGTATACAGATGCCAGTTTCCAGACAGATAAGGATGACTCCAAATCGCAGTCTGGATA